>PVJO010001154.1:0-186355 GCA_004026905.1 Hystrix cristata
GCTAGAGCTCATGAAGGCAAATTATCCAAAGAGTCGGGAAGGTGCAGAGCAAGGGCTAAACCCCATCCAAACCCAGTATTCCGCTCACTGCTTTCACCCAGGTCCACAGTCCTCCCCGTCTCTCCTCCCCAGGGGTCACAGGCAAGAGCAAGAGCTGGAGGCAGTCACATTTTAATTATTTCCCAATGTATTCTGTGCTCCTGCTTCAAGCATTTAACATCCCTGGGCCTTCATTTCTTCATTTGTTAGATCAATGTAACAGCTGCACCTTATCAGAGGCAGTGACTGCCATGAACTGGCTCCCTCCACAACACAGTGCATGAGGAGCATGAGTAAGGAGTCTTGGTTGTGCCGGGTAACTCAGAACCGGTGATTTTTGTTACTGCAGCAGAGCTTGGCCTATCTTGATTAGCAAAATACCTTCCAGGGTAGCTGTAAGGATTGAATACTTGTTTGGTAAGTGTTAAGTGGATAACAGTGATACTAACTATTTTAAGTAATGGAGATACAATATGCAGAATTATTAAGAGAGAAAAGTCAAATGCCGCGGAACTGAGGAAAAGGTGTTTACTTTGTGTGGAAATTATGGAATAGGGTTTGGTATAGCCTAAAGGATGAGAAGAACCTAGAAGTGTGGAGGTTGGAGAAAAGAACTCCTGGGAGAAGAAATTTACAAGTGTCAAGGTAAAGAGCCAGTATAATGACATGTGTGGGAAAGTCAGGTGAGTTAAAATGTAGGCTGATTTAAACATAAGGACAGAAAGCAAAGTTGAGAAAGATGGCTCCAAGTCAGCATTCTGAAATAATCGATGGAGTGAGTAGCAAGGAGGTATGAACAGTGGGGAAAATAGTAATGGATTCTAACTCATGCTCGTTCTTTGTGGCGATGGGCTTATCATCGAATTATTTCCTCCTCTACGATTACATTTTTTTTTTTTTTTTTTGGTGCTGGGGATCGAACTCGGGACCATCCACTTGCTAAGCAAGCCCTCTACCTCTTGAGCTAAATCCCCAGCCCACGATTGCATCTTTGTGTGTCTCCTGTGTGGACAGGCCTTGCAATGGTGAGGAGGTAGTCGCCACTTCTGTGCTTGGGGCCAATCAAGCCAGCTGAACAGACTCCTGCTCCTCCTACCATAAACTCCAGCCCACTGGGCAGTGCTTCCTGTGGGCGAACGCCTGCTATTGGGCTCAGGCTCCATCAGAAATGGTCTGAACAATAAGGAGAACCATCATTTCTCCGATTCTCCTATTTAGGTTATCTAAGCACCATTTAAAAGCAAAGGGAATAAAAGAGAGGGCTCCCAGCTCCAGAACCGGTAGTAATGATGTTCTGGCTATTATAAACGTGATTCCTTTGTCTGCAAGCTAATCTGATAGCAGTCTCACCTGATGGAGCAGAAAGTGGGGTGGTGTGGGGAAGGTGGGGGGAGGAGGAGGGAGAAAGAAGCTGGGCTAGATTCAGTTTCCTCGGGGTTCTTAGAGTAAGTTAGGGGGATGTGATTCTGACGTTTAGCCAAAGCCATATTCCCAGAAATGACAGGTCAGCAGAGTCCCACCCAGGGCTGGGTCGGCAGAGCAAAGGTGTCATAGCTATAGCTAGCTGAACAGTACAAAGAGCGCCTGCGGAGGGGCAGGAAACCCAGCCGGGCTTTGGGCCCTGTGACCCACCTCTTTAAGATTTTAATAAAATCCTGGTGCTCTAATGGTATTTGGCCTATCTACATGACAGGCTGATATAAAATACACATTAGATATTACATGTAAAAGTGCTTTGTAAACCTCTGTAGAGTGCTGTCCAAAGTTACAGTATGGTAATACCCAGTTACTTACTTCACCCAGTCCTCCATTACACAGGGATTAAATAGCGTGAAAGAAAAACAAAACAGAAAACCTGTATCAGATCTTCTTGCTGTTAAACTCGATTTCTTATTACAGTACAGTGGAAGGCAATGATACTCTGGGAACGCAAATTGCAAGGGAATTTCAGGCCCCTCATTGTGCAGCATGTCTGGTTCCTTGGGGTGCTCAGAGAAGCAGGCTCTGTATATTTAGAACTTGACCCTGGTCTAATTATACCATTCGGCTGGGGAAGCAACGCTGACTGGCATTCATCCCGTGTGTCTAGCTGATTAAGGTAACAGGGGACTAGGACACATGAAGTCAGAATGCCATATTTAACAAGGTTATTACAGGGCAAGACTTCTGTCCTGAGGCAGCACTGGATCTGTTACAAAGACAACAGAAACGGATACGTCTGACATGATCTACCACACTGCCATCTTTTTTCATTTTCCTTCCTTTCATCCCTTAATTAAGTGATATCTACTCACTGGCAATTTATGTAGGCAAAGCACATAAAATCTGGAGTAATCAAAGAAAAATGATTAGAAAGAGATGAATGGATAAAGTGTGGCATTTATACACAACGAAGCACTATGCTGCCATAAAGAAGGATAAACTTGAGTCATCTGCAGGAATATAGATGTACTTTGAAACCATGTTAAATGAAATAAATCAGACACACAGGCTTAAATATAGTATGGTCTCTCTTCTATGAGAAACCCCAAATAGCAAATAAAAGATAGATAATAGGAAGTAGCAAGATAGATCTTCTACATATGGGAAGGGGACCAAGAAATGGACAGAGGGGAAAGGGAGAAGAGGGGAATAGGATAAAAAAAGGAACTGGGATGTGTTCGCCATGAGGAACATGATCATTATGTACTACAAATATGTACCCCCCCGAAAGGGGGGTGTCCAAGAGACAGAGGGAAGGGGAATGGGGAAGGGGAAAGGAATAAAAATAGAATTAAGACGTGTTATGTACATGCACCAATTCCTCATGATGAACATAATTATTCTGTGCTGCAAACACATACTAATAATAAGAAGAAAAGAGTAGAAAACAGTATCAGCAAACTCTTAATTTAAATATGGAATACTTCTTTAATGCTTTAAATTTTTCTTTCATTACCTTAAATGAAGTTGTAATATACAATAGAATGCAATATACAATTGAATACAATATACAACAAAATGCATACATCCCGGGCAAGCTTGATGACTTCTTACCACAGGTGTGAGCACAGTTTTGTGTACACCACACATCCCACCACCTCACCAGTCCTCCATTGCTCCTTACCCATCAGCACCCACCCCCACCATGGAACTACCATTCTGACCTCAGTCCTGATAGGTTAGTTTTGCTTGTTACTAAATTTCCCATGAATGGAATCAAAGTATGTATTTTCCCCCCTCCTTGCTTCTTTAGCTCAAAACAATGCTTTTCTCATCCATTTGTGTCTTGATGTACATTAAAAATTCTTTTAATTGCTGAATATTCCACTGAGGAGATATACTACAATTTGTCAATTTGTCTACAGATTTTTCTCTACTTAGATATGTGAGTTATTTTCATTTTCTGGCTATTATTTATAAAGGTGCTAGAACAATTCTTGTATAAATTTGTGTGTGTGTGTGTGTGTGTGCATACACATTCATTTCTCTTGGGTACATATCCAGGAATGGCATTGCTATGTCACAGAATAGTATGTATTTAACTTTACTAGAAATTGTCAAGCAAAGTGCCAAAGTAAAGTTTGGTGAGACTTTAAAGTTGCCATTTCAAACTCTCATCAAACTGTCTAACTTTTTATTTGGCCAAGTATGCAAAGCTATGTTCTTGAATGAAGGGTTTTTCAGCAGGAACAAGACAAGGATGCCCATTATCACCACTCCTGTTCAATGGAGTACTCAAACTTTAGACCCAGTAATCAGGAAGGAAAAAAAAAATAAAAGGGATACACATAGTGAAAGAGAAGCCAAAATGTCCTTATTTGTAGATGATATGACGCTTTACATAGAAGACCCAAAAAATTCCACCAAAAGACTCCTAAATCTAATAAATAAATTCAGCAAGGTAGCAGGATACAAGATCAACAAACAGAAATCAACAGCATTCCTATAAACCAAGAATGTATCCACTGAGAAAGAAATTAGAAAACTGATACCATTCACAATAGCTTCAAGAAAAATTAAATACTTAGGAATTAACCGAACAGAGGAAGTGAAAGATCTGTATAATGAAAACTATGAAGAAGACATCAGAAAATGGAAAGATATTCCCTGTTTCTACATAGGCAGAACCAATATTGTCAGAATGGTAATCCTAATAAATTTTAATGCAATCCTAATAAAAATACAAACAGAACTCCCCAAAGAAATAGAGAAAACAATCCTAAAATTCACGTGGAGACCCAGAATAGCAAAAGCAGTCCTGAGTAACAACAGCAAAGCAGGAGATATCACAATCCTGGATTTCAAGTTATATTACAAAGCTACAATGGTAAAAAAAAAAAAAAAAGCATGGGAATAACACAAAAACAGACATGTAGATCACTGGAACACAAAAGAGGATGCAGAAACAACCAGCGGCACATTTGGTCATCTGATCTTTGACAAAGGGGCCAAAAACAAGCTGGAAGAAAGCCTCTTCAATAAATGGTGCCAAGAAAACTGGCTATCTACAAGCAAAAGACTAAATCTAGATCCATATCCTTCATCATGTACTGAACTAAAATTAAAACGGACCAAAGACCTAAATGCTAAAACAGAAACACTTATTGTACTAGAAGACAAAACAGAACTCTTGAAGACACAGGCACACGTAAGGACTTTTTGAACATAACTTCAATTGCACAAAAAAAAATAGCACCAACAATCAACAAACGGGATCATATCAAATCAAAAAGCTTTTGCACAGCAGAAGAAACAACTTATAAAATGGGAAAATATTTTTGCCAGCTACTCCTCAGACAGAGGACTAATACCCAGAACACATAAAGAAGTAAAAAAAAAAAAAAATTAGATGCTTCTCAAAAAAAGACCCAACCAAAAAATGGGCAATTGAAATGAACAGGCACTTCTCAGAAGAAGCAGTACGAATGGCCAAAAAAGTACATGAAAAAATGGTCAGTATCTCTGGTCATTAGAGAAATGCAAATTAAAAAACACTAAGATTGTATCTTACTCCAGAAAGAATGGCTGTCTTCAAGAAGCCAGTCAATAACAAATGCTGGAGAGGCTTTCTCTCTCAAATGTCAAGAGGAAGGAAACCCTTCTTCATTGCTGGTAAAATTGTGAGCTGATACAACCACTATGGAAAGCAGTATGGAGATTCCTCAAAAAACTAAAAACAGAACTTGCACTTGGCCCAGCTATTCCGCCTTCTAGTTGTCTTCCCCAAAGAGTTAGACAGATATACAACCATGTTCATAGCTCCACAATTCATAATAGCTAAATCTTGGAAGCAGACTATATGTGTATCATCCAATGATGGATAAAGAAAGCGTGGTATTTATAAACAGTGGAGTACTATTCTGCCATAAACAGAAATAAACTTGAATTATTGATTGGGAAATGGCTACAACTTGAGACATAATGATAAGTGAAATAAACCAGACACATAAGCTTACATATCAAATCTTCTATGAGAAATGCAAAATACAGATAAAGAACAAAAGACAATAGGAAACAAGGCGATAGATCTTGGAAGAAGAAAGGGGACCAAAAGAGAGGCAAGGATGAGGGAGGGGATGAAAAAAGAATGAAGATATGGTATGTACATGTACAAATGCCCCTCAAGGAACGTAATCATTATGTATTGCAAACATGCACTATAAAACATAAACATCAAAAATAAGTAAAAATATATAAAAATGAAAAGTGAAAAAGCCCACAAAGACAGAAATTCATAAATTTTATACCTTTTAAACTATTAATCAAAAAATCATAACAATAAAAACATTTAAAGAGAGAAAAAACATTTACCAAAAATACGAGCACAAAAATGTGAAAATGACTTAATATTTGCACCACATTTTATCAATTCTAGATAAACATACCTATTTGAACACACCTGAAATTAGGAAACCTCTTATAATCGATGATAATTTACATTAAATATAAAGTGATACGTAAAGAACTTGCATCGGTCTTCTTGTGTCAGAGAAATCAAAGACACAGTGTAGTAATTCAAACTACCTTCATGTCTGGCTGTCAGATGAGAAAGATGCTTTAGAATGTATTTCATGATTCTGGGAGGGCAGTAACGTCATACTCCCCCAGCAGTGCTAGTGAGCAGTCAATCACTACCACCTTCCAGGAAAACAATTACATAAGACTTCTCCAGGTCCTTTAAATCACTTTTGACCAAATGAATTCACTCTTAAGATTATGTCTTCAGGGTTAAGTACAGAAAAAAGCTCCTTAAACAACTAAGGTCATGATTTTATAACGATAATAACTGGAAGCAATTTGAAGGCTGAACAACAGAATGGAAGGTAAGTCCAATAATGAACTATTATGCAGCACAAAATTATTTGTAAATAATTTCTAAAGTTATAGGAACATGCTTACTTTTTAATGTTAACTGAGGAAGTAGAATAAAAGCTACACGTTTTACTATGAATGTTTAAAACATACAATGCTAATTACCTGACTTATAAAAGTTAAATATACGAATAATAATTATTTCTGGGTGCGAGATTATTTTTATCTACTTCTTTATCCTATTCTCTATTTTCCGAGTTTTTCGTAACAATGGGACCTTGAAAGTTATTTTTAAAAACTCCACATCTATAAACAAGTAACCACAAATAGAATGCCCAATAATCTAATTTACATAACATGGGCATTAAGTGTAAGCCAAATCTGATGAATACAGCCCATAATCATCTCTCTTTTCAGAAAAAGGAACTTGGAAAAATCTGTTCTTCATCAAGCATATGTAAGAGGCGCGGCAGGGTAAAATGAGGACAGGCCATTTTTGCGTGGCTAGAAAGTACTCCTTTGTTTTCCACTTTGCAAGTTACAGGACTTACTTGTAATCGGAATCCTGATCACATTACGGCCCTTCGCAACATTCTTTTACTTATAAAAACCTTGGTATTTTCTGTCTGCACAGACATTCACTTTATTTGACTCATCTCAAAATCAGACTGGTCCCTGGTTTAAAAATCTTAAGGGGCTAGTGTCTATTTTTATTGATTTCAGTAACTTGATTGTGATTCTTTGACTTCAAATGGTTAAATGGTGTTCATATTTCTATTGGATTATAATTTTTCATGTTATTTATTATGACTAAATTGTGCCTTGTAGGTAGCATGAATGACAAGCCCTCTTCTCCCCTGAAAAGGAAAGATCATGAATGAGTATCAGAGGAAAC
This sequence comes from Hystrix cristata, assembly GCA_004026905.1. Classification (NCBI taxonomy): domain Eukaryota; kingdom Metazoa; phylum Chordata; class Mammalia; order Rodentia; family Hystricidae; genus Hystrix; species Hystrix cristata. Next base: position 7,229 of record PVJO010001154.1, read on the forward strand.
TCTGATTTTGTCTTTGGTTGTCGTCATGGTTCCCCAATATGAAAGTGACACGGGAGTTCTGGGGGGAGCAGAGGAGGCTGTGAACTGCCCAGAACAGGTTGGCTGGCAACATCCAGCGGGGACAAGGAAACTCTGAGACACAGTGCAGAAACAGCCTACCCAGAGGTTGGTCGGACACTAGGCTGTTTTTTGAGGCAGTTTTGATGTAAACGCTGGGGTCTCACCTCCAGCACCTCAGTGAATGTTACTAATTCAACTTTAAGAAGGTGGGGTTTTCAGCAGGAAGTCATTCTTTGTCCCTTAGAATATATGCTTATCCAGAAAACTTCATATATGGATCTTTCTTCTGTTCCCATGGATTTGACACTAGGTATCTCCCCAAGCTGCATCTCTGGGAGAAGAAAAAGCCACCTGTCCTTGAACACAGGAATTAATGGACTGAGAGGTCAATTAATAAATAGACCCTTGTTAAAAATATGTATCAGTTAACTGAGACTGAAAAGCAGCTGTCTGTCTGAGTACTTGGATGGACAGTGTTGATTTATGAGCATCTTGTCATTTATAGACACATGGTATGTATGTAATGACCTTCAAAGAATTCACTGTAACTAGAACACCAAATTTAGGCTCTGATTTTTTAGCAGCCTCCAAACAATTCCTTTCCAAGTCTCTAGGCCTGTTACCCCTTTTAGATTCTATCTGCCTCAGCCATAGAAATATCTTTAGAAATTTCTTCACAACCAACATAGTAGATGTATCATCCCAACATAGCAGACAAGCTTCACCTGTCCTCTCATTATTACTCTATATTGCACTTATACAAACTATTTATTCTATTTTTGACTTTTAGTCTGGGATATCAATGCACTTAAATCTCCATGTCATCTCTTTCAACAATGATGCTCTTTGTCATATTCTGATGTCTTACATTTTAAGTTAAAAAGAAGAAAAGGAAACGGTATGATATATTCTATGTCCCAAGTTACCAAAAGGAACTCTTGAACTGATACAGAAATTAGCCGCTTCTAAAAAGGAGAGGAGTGTTTACATGTAGACTCAAACAACTATCTATCCAAAATGGAGCTCTGCATACATGACCCAGGTGTGGGAGTGTTTTAGGGCTGAAAACTCTCCAGAGAAAGACTTAGAAAGATAAGCTAAAATGGGTCAAGGGGTGGGGGTGTGTGTGTGCGTGTGTGTGCATGCGTGCGCTGCATGATAAAGAAAATCTGTTTCAGTGCTTAAAATCTGTTCCTTGTGTTACGGTTTTTGAGTGACAGCGTGAAAGCTGCTGAATTTATTTTTTCTATTTAGAATCTGAATGAAGAGACGTGACCACGTTTTAAATGCAAACAAATACAGACGTAGCCATCAATCACCAACCTGAGCAAAGGACAGCCATTCTCTGCTGGTTTATGCCTGGGACTCTCTGGAATAGATCCCTTTTCCATATCCTAGTGCTAGGACTCAAATTCAAGCCTCCAACAGTTCTTACCCAGACTAGGTGACAGTCTCTTAATGGACCCCAGTCTCCTTGAGCCACGCTGCTGGAGTGTCCTATGCACAAACCACAAACCAAACCCTTCAGCAGGCTTCCCAGCATGCTGCCATAATGTGGGCCCCTCAGCTGGCCATTCAGGTCCTGAACAATCCAGCCCAAGGCTTCTCCAGCCTCATCCCTGACAGGTGCATTATACTCCACCAATTCCAGGTTACCACAGTTATCTCTGCTTGGAGTGGGCTTCTCAGCCCCAGTGGACTGGCAAACTTCAGTACAAATTCTGGAGTACAACTAGTCAGTTTAAATATAACCCTAGAAACTAGGAAGTGTTCTAAAAGGTGAATTAAAGCTTACTCGCAGAGCTATTTCTCATAGATTCATTGATAAGAGCAATAAAAGGTATGTCTGTGGGGGAGCAACTTAAATGTCTAAAAATAGTTAGGAAACTAAGTTGTGATATACAGTCCACAATTTGGATCTTGGATGCCTTCCTGAGGCCCACGTGTTCTCCAGGCTTATTCCCTGGCTTTGTGCTACTGGGAGACGGTGTGATTTTCAAGAGGTGGAGTGCAGCGGGAGGGCTTAGGTCACTGCATGTGTGCCCTGGAGGCATCACAGGACTCCAGGCCCCTCCTCTTTCTCTGTCGTGTCCTGGTCATGAGGTGAGTGCTTCCGGCAGGCACTGTTGCCAGTGACACGCTGCCCACCTCAGGCCCCAAAGAACAAGCCAACTAATCATGGACAAAGACTTCTATGATTGTGATTTCCAAAATAAGCCTTTCCTTTTTACAAGTTTACCATCTCTGGCATTTGTTACAGTAATGGAAAGCTGACTAACACAAGGAGGTGGGATATATGAATGTAAAATGATGTCAACAAAGTTTCTGACAACATGGAAAATATTTTAGAAAGAACTTAGGATAACTTAGAAGATACAAATAGCCAAAAAACCATGCTTTTAAAAGCAAAAGAAAGAAAGAAAAATAAGAATGGAAGCATAAGACAGAGAGATGAGGCCAAAAATACCTTTGGTTAAGGGTGGGTCACAAACTTGGCTCTCAGGTTTTTATCAAGAGACAACATCTGGGCTGTATCACAATTCAGTAACTGTGTTATAAAAACATTCTCTGTGGTTGGGGAAAATACAGTTATTTCACAGGGAATTGCTGCAGTGTCCCCATGAAGAACCCAGAGTACAAAATCCTAACAAGAGACACAATGGCTGGATCTCTAAGAGCACTAGTTACAGTGATGTCTGATGAAAGCGAGGTGCTTGCACCAACCAACTCAATTCTGCTGTGGGCAGCTGATATAAAATAGTGCGTGTTTTTACTTTTGTATGCATTTGCCTCATTATAAAAGAACGTTTTAGAAAAAACAGAAGGAGTAAATTACATTCCAGTGAATCTTCCCAAAGAATAATTTTTTTTTTTCGGTCACACTCTTGATAAACTTGCTGAAAAGGTAGCTGGAGTCCAGCTAATTTAGCTTGATAATTAAAAGCAGACTTACCAGAATGAACAATTAAGGGGCAAGAGTAGAAGCTGGGAGATTAGAGAGAGGCTCCCACAGAAGGCGAGGAGAGATGTGCTGGCAAGAACGATGCTATTGTCAGCAATACGAACCATAACAGTATGAACAGTAATGAGTAATGTCATCTCAGTGTAGTAATAATAGCAATAACAGCAAAACTAAACATATATACTATTAGCATTCTTTGTCAGGTCTTGAGTATATGAAAACCAGGCAGCCAACTTAAACTGGATTCTTAAATCCAACTGACATTTTGTTCCTAATACAAGTCAAATGCAAAGGAAGGACAAAACACATGCATACACGCTGACAAGGGGATGAGGAGTTACCGTTGGATGGGTCAGGATCTTCCTCTGGGAGAGCAAACTGTTCTGGAGGTGGGTGGCGGTGACAGCTGCATGGCAATCAGGACATTCTCAATGCCACCGATCTAGACACTTCAAAGTGGTCAAAAAGATCAATTTTATGCTATATGTATTTTCCAAACAAGCCCAGGAATCAGCTCCAGAATTATCTGACCTGACAGATAATCTTACTTGAGGAAAAGTTCCTTTTGTGAAGAACAACAAGGAGCCCCATGAGCTCTGGGTCCACAGAGCCACTGACTGGGCGCCAGAGCAGGCTGGCCCTTTAAACACTGTCAGAAAAGCGTTTCAGTGTTCAGATGTCAAAGACAGGAGGCCGCTTTCCAACCAGAGTGGTTTCAGGACAGATGTTATTAGTTGCTTACTTTATTGCTCTATGTCCCTCTGCTCCAATATAAAAAGATGCCTATCTTTAAAGTTCAGGCAGGCTTTACAATACTGTTTCTAGAGTTTCCTCTAGGAAGTGTTATCTACAAAATATGACTGCAGGAAGCCATCTGTGAAGGAGGTAAACACTGGGGAGCCTCGCCAGACAACAGCTCGAGTTTTAGAGGAGTTTATTTGTAACCCAACGCTGATTGTAATAAGCCAGCAGGACATACTGCCTCTCTAGGCCACAGACAGACGACGGACAACACTGATGGATGAGAAACTGCTTTTGTCTTCTGTAGTGGGCCAGAATGGTTAAATGTCAGCAGCTCCCCACTGGGTCATGAAGAAGTCAGTTCGAGGGGCCAGAGCATGCTCCTGTTTTACCTCCTTGGAAAATTCTGTTGGGGCTATGAAAAGACTCTTCGAGAGCGAAGTCTATATCAATAATACTACCCAGGGTCTTTGGTTGGCTTAGATAAGTAAGAGCCTGACCAGCTTCTGACTACAGCCTCAAAGGTCACAGGAAGGTCAAAATGAATCATAAATAATCTAGTACTATTTCTAGCAAACTCTTACAATGAGCAAAAAACGGGGTATTAAATGATGACAATAATATCTCAAACTTGCAAGAACAGGCTAAGACATAAACGGAAAGAAATATATTAAAATATTAGGAGTAATTGCATGAAGGAGTTAGGCCTATTCTTAAATATTTTATCCATTTTTACAAATTTTCTATGATGAAGATGTAAAGGAAAAATGAAACCACTGTTTAAAAATATGAAGATAATACCTTTTTCTGTGGGTTCTTTCCTAACTTCTTTGTGCCTGGTAGTAGTTCCACCAATTTTTTTAAAAATATATTTTGTTATTACTATTGCACATCACTCTGTATCCTGGTTACTTACTGAAATTCTCGTCTTTCCCATTACACTATTTCCTTAAGAGCACAGAGCACACCATCTATCTTTTCATCTCAGATATTTCCCACTATTTCTGGCACAGAGCTGCTATAAAACACCTGCTGTTCCAAAGGAAGCATAAAGTTTATCATGAGGTCTACTTATTAGCAGGAGGCTTTTAAATTTTTCCTTGGCTATAGAGGAGAGTTCTGCAGATCAGAGGAAAAACTACGACACACAAATACTAGTGATAATGTAGTGCTAATTTAGAGGTAAAAGGATTTTACAGGTATGTAGCAGAAGAATGCATACAGTGTATAGTGCTTTGCTTTTTAATGGTGAACATGGGCTTTTGGCCTGTCCAGTGAATTCAGTCTGAGACACTGTGTGTTTGAAACAGGGTAATTAAGTAGACAGAGATGAATAATCATTGAAGAACAGTAAGGGTACCACAGAATAAAAACCACAGAAGAATCAGAGAGGCCAATTTATTCCCCAGACTAGAAAAGATAATGCTTCAATAAAATGCTTCAGTAAAGTATCTTTTGTGGCTAAAATTCATAATCACGAATACTAACCCGACACAAAAGCCATCCCTAAAACGCACAAAGTACGCTTTTACATGTGCTGTGTGGAACAATCAAAGTTGCTTGGAAGATGTGTTAGTGGTATATTAGGATCAAACCCAAACCACGAAAGTTAGACCTGTCCAAGGCTGATGTGTGTTGTGTGCCACTGTGGATCCTTTCCTCACGCTAAGACAGCCTTGTCTTCATGTGCTAAAGAAGGACCAGACCAACACAGATTGAGGAGGAGTAAAAGGCAGGTGGCGGTGTGGATGGCTTAACTTTAATAATCAACATGATCACAGTGAAGAAGGGAAGGCATTTACTACCTTAATCTTAATTTGTGCCATGGGTCTCAGAAAAGACAAACAATAGACTGAGTCTGAGAAAGTCATGGTACACATGTGAAGCGAGATCATTTGGAAAGACGTCCTAACTGGCAACACCAGAGAAGAGATGCACACAGTATATCAGGGGTTCTGAGGCCACAGAACAAGGTCTGGGAAAAGGGACACGATACACTGAGACATGTTTTGAAACAATTTCTACTCCAAGGAGATGCAAAGAGAGAATTCTGTGGATGAGTCAGCCCAAAAATAACAGGGAAGAGAGTCTATGATGTCCGGAGGAGCAAAGGTTTGATAATACCCAAGAGGAAATTGTCTAGCAGAAAGCAAATGTCACTACATTTGTTCGATAACATCCATTAGTGCAAACCGTCTGGCTGAATCCATCGACAGGCAGAAAAACATCTTGATTTTAAAATCAGCATGTAAAAAATATATGAGCTAAAGATACATACGTGTGCGTAGGATAAAATCAAACAGTAACTGTAACCTGTGTTTGGTATTTGTTATGGAAAGCAAGATCTATAATAAGGAAGTAAAAATGGCCAGTGAAGAGCTCGAAGCAAAAATAATCAAGGAATGTGCTGAGAACCAAGTAATCATGTAAAAGAGGAGCCAGAAGCCAGACAAACTGGCCTAGGCAGGTGCTGCAGTCAACCATATAAAAGTTCTAAAGCTTTATTTTTTTATAGTCAATATTAAAATACTACTCTTCTTGATTAATCTTTCCTGATTAATCTTTCTTGATTAATACGTCTAAAAAATTATTGTAAAAAGAAGCCTGGAATAATGTAAAATTTTAAACACGGTTAAAGGATTGCAATTTGTCATAATTAGATATTGAAATCAGCCGAACGTTCCAAAACAAGATATAGTAAAATAACTGGTATAATCACACTTTGGCTCTATGTAACCCCTAGCAATTACTTCTAGTAACATGAAATTTATTCAGGACAGAGCTTAAAAATGAATAAATTATATAATAAATTTTATACTGTATGAACTGCAAAGCTAACGTAATGCTATACATATATAATTTTTAAATCAAATTCTCTTAATTACTTTTGTAAAGTTCATTGGATTGCCAGGAAAAAGCAGCTATTTAATTGACTGGATATTTTTTTATTAGTACATAGTGCCTTCATAAGGCTCTAAATGCTCTCTTAGAAGAAAAGTTAGAACCAGACTTGTTTATAAACAAGAGGCTTTACAAACCCCAAATAAAATATTGCAGAGATGAACACTATGACTCAGAGGTTTTCTATAGTTTACATGCTGCTTTTCTTTGCCAGTGTTTTGAGGTCATTGAGTACACACTAAGTGTGATGTCTAGAAAGACTTTCCGAGAGTATCTTGGTATACTGGAAACCACCAAGTCTCCATGTACCCTGTTCACGATTTCTCTCAGAGTCAGTCATCTACAGGCTAAGAAAAAGTAAACCGCACTTGGAAGCTTTGGTTGGGGCTGTTGGGTAGACTTTCCTACTGCTCATTTTCCTAATGATTAATTTGCCTCTGAACATCTCAGGAAAGATCCATTTCCCTGGGGGTTTTCTGCATTCATGTGAGTGTCTAGCTCCTTTTTTTCTATCATTTCTCTGTCATTCTGAGACTATTAAACCAATCCTCCAAATGCATATTTTATTCCTTTTGTATTTCTAATGAAGAGTTCTTAAATTTTCATTGTTTTATGAACCAGTGGATTGTTTTATAACTTTGTGGCATACTTCTTTTTTCTACTTTAGCTATTAAACTACGAATTTCTGAAGCTGATTTTTCTAAGTGCAGAATCTTCATCAAGGCCTAATTTGATTTTTATGTTTAGGACACTTGTACAGAGGCAAATACCCTAAGAAGGATTTTTAATTAAGGAGGACAGCTTTTATATAACTTCGAAATATCCGATTTAATTAAGGTACTTAAATTTATTGAATTTTAACAACTCAAAAATGATGCAGACAATTCATTAGTGAATTTCACATAGAAGAGAAATTAGGGTTTTAGGAGAAAGAGCGGGAAAGTGTTCCCAACTCTGCATGCTGGCATCTTCCCCTATACTCCAGAATTTGGGGGGACTGTGCCATTGTATTTCCCTTCTATTACTACAAAACCAAGGGACGTGGAATCTGCCTTTGGCTTCCTACTTACTCCTGCTATCCTGATCGTTGAGCCCTTAATAATCATTCACAAAATATGTCAGAGGTTTATAATTTTAATTAAAACAGTACTGGGAAAACCCAGAATTGATTCTGAGTATCACAGGGCTGTTGTTCACAAAATTGGTACCTGGATTTGCGTTATCATACACTTTATTGTGGGTTTCTGGTCCGCAGCAGTTTGCTTCTTTTATGAAAAGAGCAGTAGGAAAGCCTTCTCATGGACAAGGTTATTTTGTGTGTCTGCAATGTCAGCATGGAAGCCCCAGGCCCACTGGAGTAGCAGGGCGGGACAGCGGGCTGGCACACAATGAGAAGCAGGCAGCCTAGGGACTCACCGGCAGGGCAGGATCCTGACCACGTCGTTGGGCTTGTACCCTTCAATACACACAGCACAGTTGTCAAAATCGGACTCCGTTTCCTGCAACAGAAGCAGCAGAGAGAGCTGATGTTCTTAGCCTCAATTCTTAAGCAAACACCCAAGTAAACCCAAGGGGAGGGGAGCTTGCCTGGAGCAAGGCTTTCAATGTGCCCCTGCCAATTTTCTTCATCAATAATTTACTGCTTATTGGCTTAGTTTCCATCCCTTCCAAGCTCTATTTTTTGTTTTTAGGTTCCACTGCAAGCGCTTCTGTGAGGAAAAGCATTTTCTCTCCTGCTGTCACCAACGATGCTCTGAACTACGATTAGTAACGACACGCTGAACACATGAGGGTCAGCAATAGTATTTATGGAGAAGTGTCTGAATGATATTTAAATTACCTATTCCTTTATAATCTAATATATAAAACAAATGGAAAAAAACACTAAAAAACTATAAACAACAAAACTATAAACAATAAAAAACTAAATATAGTTGTTCTTTTCAAGTATATAAATCTCTTTTAATATATCACCATTTAGGGGCTGGGGATTTAGCTCAGTGGTTAGAGTGCTTGCCTGACAAGCGCAAGGCCCTGAGTTCGATCCCCAGCACCAAAAAAAAAAAAAAAGAAAAAAAATATATATATCACAATTTATTACTTATATAATATTCCTTGTACTTTTATTATTCTCTGATTGAAAGGGGGAAGATAATGACCAAAACGTTACTCATCTGCAATCCTTTTAAGTGAATTTTGTGGAGTTTTTTTCCATATCAGGGCCTTTGCACTGAGCTACACTCCCAACCCCCTTTTTGAAACAGAACCTCGCTAAGTCATTAAATTATCCACGCTGGGCTGGAACTTGTGATCTTCTTGCATCAGCCTCCCAGAGTGCTGGGATTACAGTCATGTGCCACCATGCTGAGCTGAATTTTATCTCATTAAGCCCCAAAGTGTTTTCATATGGTTGAAAATAACAGCACATAATTTGTGAGAAAACTTAATTATTCGTAGTAGAGACAACACCTGGTTCACACGTGGAGCTGTGACTCCCTTATGACCCCCCCCACCCCAAGAACCCGAAACCTACGTACTGTATTGTAATCCACTGTCAGCCTCTAGACATAGGATTGCTTTTGGCGTCATGCCATCAGTCCACAGCAGGGAGGTAGTGAATTCACCCGAAGGTGCACACTAGGTTTAGAGGGACTGGGCATTCTTTCTTTTTTATACTGTAGATCTGAATGTAGAACGCACCTCAGCACATAGCCTGGTCCTCCCTTCAAGGGTTTCTAGAAAACCTTTTGCAAGCCCTAACACTAGGTAGAAGCATTTTGCTTCTACCTGTGGAACACTGGAATAAGGTCATTAAATCTTGTTTGAATATTGATTTTTGTTTTCTTTTTGTATCGGCTGCTAAAAAAGCCCCAGCCTAAAATTGGGACCCATTTCTGTGACGTGTTTAAGGTAATACATTTACGTACTGTTCTCACCCTGGCTTTATCTATTTTCTTGCACACTTTTCGGTTTTCATATTCTCTAGCCAATGATTTTTTTGTCCCACTGTCTACATTGTATAAACTACTTTAATATTTAATAAAAAGGTACAAGTACCAGATGCCTAGAGGATGAATTTTAGCACCTGTTTCCCTTTCCCAGCTCCTTCTTTTCCTGTCCTGCACTAGCCCCTGGCCAAAAAGAGAAGAGGCTCTGACCTTGTCGCCTTTCCTGATGGTCCTGACCTGGAGCTTGCTGATGGCTTTCTTCGCTGCATCTCCCAGTCGGCGCTGAAACACCAAAAGCTGCTTGTTAGTAATAAAGATGTGTAATTGTTGGCTTCATTTCTGAAGGCGTTCAATAAACTAGGGCAGCTATCTCTGAAATTCTGCACCTGGGGCCTGGCTGTTAACGGCGATGGCCGGAAGAGACGGGGCAGTCGTATCTGTGCTAATCCAGGTGAAGGAGACAGCCTGTCAAAGACAGCTCTTCAGGCGCAGAAAGAGCCTCTCCCACAGCAGCTTGGGGCGGGTAACCTCCACACAGGCAAGCGAGCAAAAAAAAAAGTGTTTACTAATTGGCCACTATAGCTGCTTAGTTTGTGACATGGAGTGGTTGGAATAAACTTCATCTCTTTTCCGGTCAGGATTCATCGCTCCCAGATTGCCTGCACAGACCTAACCCCGGTTTAAATTTGGTCTGTTCTGGCCCGTACCCAGTACAGACTCGTGCCCAGCCCACCTCCCCCACGCACATGTATGACTGTGAGTATAGAGAGTTACATGCCACATAGTGTCCTGGGAAGCAAAGAATTCTAAAGCAAATACTTGGGTAATACCATCACTCACAACAATAAAAGTTATATCCTGCTCCCTTCTTTTAATGGCGAGCCCTGAACGAATACAATGAGCAGACCTTGAGGGAGAGTGCAGGAGAGAGATGACTACATTTTAATCTTTCCGAGAAGAAAATGGTTTGTGTGCTTGTGAGTTTTCTAAATGATTTTTTTCCATTCAAAGTATGTGTACACCTGGCCTGAAATACATGTGTATTTGCGGCAGGAAAACATATTTGAAGGTTTAAAATTAGTAGAGATAACATTTAGTACAGACTATTCATTTGCTTTCACTCATTTTAGTCCACTCTGAAAAAACACTCAAACTTCCCTCCCCTCCCCTCCCTTCCTTTCTAGTAGCGGCAGCCTCATGCATGCCAGGTAAGTGCTCTACCAGTAAGCTACATCCCACCCCATTTGTTTTCTCTAAATTAGTGAACATATTTTAGTGACTACTTAAAATGTCCTATGTGTCTTTCTAAAGCTTTATATAAAATATTACCTATACCCTTAATACAATTTATGAGAAAAGGATTGTTTTAGAAAGAACTTATGTTGCTAGGTAAACTGTTTCAATACCACAAAGTCAGTGAATTTTATCATTATCTGAATAAAATTAAGTGTGATTTTAATGCTAATCTGTTGTCCTCATTTTAATCACCAAATAACCATCCAATCAGCCAGTTAGAGAATCATCCAACATGTGGCCTCCCAGTCAACCCACCAACCAACTAGCTAACCGGACAACCAACATCTAGCCAGCTAGCTAAGCCGCCCACCAGCCATCCATCCAAGCCACTAACCAACCAACCAACTGGCCAACCAAAATCTATTATTTATCAGAGGGCACTTTCCTAAGCATGCAGCAGATAAAAGAGCAGAAAAGGAGATGTTCCATTTGTTAATTTATTTTCTCTTTGATATTTTATCCTTTGTTGCTAAAACAATCTTGACTTGCTTTTTTTTTAAATCACCTTTCTATTTATAAAAAAGCAAGTCAGTATTGTTTTAGCAACAAAGGATAAAATAAAGACTAAAATGTATTATATTGGAAAGGGAAGAAAGTGTTCAAATGGGAAGGGGAACAGCAAGGGGGAAAGGAACAGAGGGACAAGAGAAATAAGGAATAGAAGGAAAAAATGGAAACAAAGCTTTTGTAAATAAGGAGGGAGGAGGAGGTGAAGGGAGGGGAGTGGAATGGGAAAAAAACAGCAGCAAGCCGTATCATGTACAGGTACAAATCCCCATGATGAATGTTATCACTATGTACATCTAAAATGTACCATTAAAATAAAATCAAAAAAATAAATAGAAAGGTGAGTTTTGGCTGTTTCTTAAAAAGGAAACCTATAAAAAACTTCAGATTTTTGCAGAGGTCCAGGAGTAGCTAGTATGGAGGGTAGCAGGAAGAATTAGCAAGACTGTGTAATGCTAACTACCGGGGGGGGGGGGGGGGGGGTGGGGGGTGGTGTGAGAGTTAGAGGGAAAGAATAAGAGGAAAGGAGCTGGATGGGCCTTCCCTCCCCCCTTCCCCTCTCTTCTCCTCTCTCTCTCCCTCCCTCCTCTTCCCTCCCTCTCTCCCTCCCCTCCTCACTGTCTAACCCTCCTTTAGTCTTATGTAAGCCACTGCTTCAGGGAGCCCTTCCTAGATGTCCCCCACAAGATTCCTGGAATCTAGAAACTCAACAGCACTTTGTACTCCCGTTGTACAGCGTGATCACACTGGAAATATGATATTCCTCTCTATGATCAGTCTCTGCTCCAGGACAGTAGGCTTGTGCTTGTTTTGCTTCCCACTGTGTCCCCAGCACGCTGAATAAAACTGCTTTCAGTGATTGGTGCTCTGTCATTTAACACGTTTTGGGCTGTATCTTCTGTGCCAAATGTAGCTCTGGGTTAAAAAAAATGGTAATGAAAAACACAAAATTCCTGTGCTCTGTGGATTATAATCTAGAAGAAACTCTATAAGACATGAGTGAATGAAATAGTAAGCCGATAAACCAGATGTGGTGGCGCACACCTAAAATTCCAGCACTCTGGGAGGCCGAGACAGGAGGATCACACGTTTGAAACTTGCCTGAGGAACTTAATTGCTTAGCAAGGCCCTGTCTCAAAATAAAAAAATAGATAAACACACGGCTGGGCCTTTATTTAGCTCAGTGTAAAGGCCCTGGGTTCAATGCCTATTACTACAAGAAGAAAAAATGCTGATAGGTTTTTTTAAGCATAGAAAATAATTTAAGAAAACAAATTATATTGTTATACATGGTAAGATAAGCAAAGTTCCTATCCTTGATAAAACCAGCCAGACTCTGCTATCCTCTACTGAAGAAGCTTGGGCATGGTCGAAAAGGAGACCACGGACCTGTTAATACTATCTTTAGAATAAGAAATCTGGACCCCAAATAAACAAATGTTCACTATGTTTGTTTTTAAGCCCAGAGTTCAGATATTTCTGCAATTATGTTTAATTGGTATTCTATAATATTTGGACCCGATTTAATCACTTAAATTGCCTTTTATTTTCAAAGGCTGAGCAGAGTAATTAAGTGGAAAACTGTTTTCAAATGATAGCATAGATTATATTCAAAGGAAGCCAAAATATTTTTTAAGCAGGTGAACTAGAAATGTCTTAAAATCCAATTTCATTTAAAACAATTCTATAACAAATGAAATATGCCTTTCTGAAATGTGAGAATGTAAAATGAATTCAAAGAACACTTTAAACTTTGGTTACGAATATAACTTTACTTTGGGCTATATCTGAATAAAGACAGAATAGCTTTTAAAACATTCCCTTTCTCTCTTTCAGAGAAAATGCCCCTTCTGTGCCTTTAAAGGGAAACAGCAAGCTGTTCTTATTAAAAACAGAAATGGCAAGGCCATTCAGGAAACACAGATCAAGCAGTCATGGCATTAACATATCCGGGATTCTGGCCTACAGGAAAGTGACTGGTTAGGGAATTAGAAAGATGAATTCCATTACTGCCATTTGTCTAGAGGGCTAGAAAGGCTAAAGGAGTTTAGTGAAGGATAAAGTCATTTAGGAGATGGGCTTCCCAAATTAGTAGAATTAACAGACCAAGGAGTAAAAGGGACACTAATAAAGTCTTCAACATCGAGTCTATGAGGTTTCTTCCCTGGAAGTCTTGAAAAATTAAATGATTCACAAAGGTAGGAAGACATATTATCCTTAATAATTCTGAAAATAATGGTATAATAGTACTATTTTCCCCTTCCCTTGAAGTTCTTTAAGTCAAACCTCATTTTATAAACTGCTGATAATATATATGCCTCTTTTTAAAAATTTCTTTTATGAAACAAACCAAAACTTCACAATCAAATAATGAGAGTAACCATAGTTATTACACTGTATATTATTATCTTCAAAGTAGTTACTTTGAGTACAGGACATAAACCCAAAAGCGTCTTACACAAAAGAAACAAAATAACACAAATCTTTCTTTTCAATGAAGTAAGATAAACTAGTAGTACAAATGAAACCAATTAACATATATATTGAAACATTTTTTAAACAATGGAATTTGTAATTTGGAAAGTATTTGAACCTCTTCCAATTTCCTAGTCATTGCCTATTTTATTCTTTATTTGTGTTTCTTATATAAGAGAAACCATGTGCTATTTGAGCTTGTGTGTCTGACTTATTTCACTTAACACTGTGTTCTCAAATTGTATCCATTTACCAGGAAAGCCTCAAGTCTATCTTTATGGTAGTGTAGTACTCCATGGTGTATAAATACATCCTTCTCACCCATTCATCTGTTGAGGGACATGTACACTAGAGGGAAGATAGCATCTTTAATAAACGGTGCTGGGAAAACCGAATATCCACATGCACCAGATTGAGTCTAGACCCCATCTCTCACCATATTCTAAACTAAAATTAAAATGGATCAAATGTTAAAACAGAAACACTTAATCTACTGGAAGATAAAACAGGTAAACCTCTTGAAGACACAGATGTAGGCAAAGACTTTCTGAACAGAACCCTAATGGCAGAAGTAATACTGAGACTCAAGAAATGGGATCACATCAGATTAAAAAGCTAGGCACCTCGTGCCTAGCAAGCACGAGGGCCTGAGTTCAATCCCTGGCACAAAAAAAAAGCTCCTCCTTCTTGGGAGGAGGAAAAGGACAGCATTTTGGCGGCGGTCATGAAGTTCATGCACATCTCCTGGACGGGACAGAACAGACGGTGCAGACAGCTGTAAACACAGGACAGTCAATTTCTGAGATGTTGATGGTGGCCACCAGGTTGGGTAATACTAGGTTTATTATGTTTTTTTCTTATATGAGTTCTGGATTAAGATGATAAGAGAAAAACACTACAAAATGTTTCAAAAATTTTGAAAGTAGTAAGTCCAATATTGTCAGTATATGGATGTCTTTGTTTCTTGACATGAAAATAATATGCAGGAAAAACTGTCCCACCTTCACTGTCTAAAAGTTTCCAACATTAAAAAAAATTCTTAAATTTCAAACTGGTATTACTGGATTTCCAAAATGCAAATTAAAGAGCTAACAAATAAAAACAAACATTTTCAACGAAATGGAGCAAATAAAGCTGTTCTTGCTTTTGCAGTCGACCTTTTCCACCGTTTTGTTTCTGTGGCGCAGGGCCCCACACACGCTGGGCCAGTGCTCTGCCACCAAGCTCCATCCTCAGCCCTGTGTTTGGGGTTTAGCTACATCAGTTGTAAAGGGGAAGGGAAGCTGCAGGCCCTGCTCAAACGGAGTTTCAACCAGAACCCGGATAGAGAATCAAGGCCCTGGAACCAGAAGTCTGCCATAAAACAGGGTCTTGCACCTCAGAAATTCAGAGTAGACCGATGCTAAGGGCAGATCTGGGACCACTTCAGGTAGACTGAGGGTCCCCTGCAGCTCCACGTTGGCCTTTGCCTTCAGGTGGGGCCTCTTCCCCACTTCCTGGATGCTCCAGAGATGTTGTCTAACCCGACCAGACCCAATCATGATTTTTACTAAAGGCTGTCAGGAAGTGGCCATCTTGGTAATTAGAGAGATCGTCAATTTGATCTACACAGGTGCGAGAAAATGTTCACCAGGTTTATTGTTTTTCTTAAAGATAATTTGCTTTATGGAAAACAAATATAGAACCAAGTGTTAAGAGAAAAGAGTTCTACATACGTGCCAATGAGGATGGGAAACAATGACCAATCCCAATTCAACCCAAGATTTGTAAATTAGGGATCTTATAAATATTTAAGAAACCAGGGAAAATAAGACAATTTCTTCTTCATCTCCTCTGAGGTGGAAATGCAGTGTGAAACAAAGAAACAAACAGGAATATAAGGATACACAAAACGTGTTGGGACTCATGAAATTTTACCCTGAAGTGTGGTACTCTGGTGTGCTGCGTACTTTGAACTAAAAGAGTTTAGAAGTCCTCTGATGCAGCTTCATAAATAAAGTTTTTCTTTAACCTCATCCTGCCCTCCTGCTACCCTGAAATGAGTCACAGAAACCCAAATTCCTCTTCTCTGGGATGAGTCATAGAACCCTTTTTCCAAAGCAAGACACGAAACCTAAAAAGGTCACACTCTCCCTTCTCCCTTCAAGACTCATTCCAGAGAGGTCCTGTCTCACGCCCAGGAGGAAGGAATGTCTCACCGAGAGTCCAAGAAGAACCAGAATAGACAGGCCTTGCTGTCCCTAACCCTCAAGTCTTCCTCATTAGATCCAACCCTCTGTCTGGTCACTTTTTTACACAGCTGTCCATTCTGGATGGTACCTCAGTGCAAAAACCTGGCTCTTTGGGTGTTCATTTCTCAATGTTCCCATGTCAAATACAACTTTGATAAATTTGTTGTGCTTTTCTCTTAGCCGATTTATTTGTTTGTTATCTGAATGGCAGCTGTGACCCTTATAAGGGGTAAGAAAAGGGTGTCTTACCTTTCTGCCCATACAACAGCATCAAATTTGAGTTCCAATTCTCCCTATGACATTTGACTGGGTAGCTCTCGATCATATTTCCCCCTTTTTTTCAAACAACTGTATTTTATAATTAAATTAACTATAATGATTACCATCGCTGACCTGACAAATAATGAAGTGTTCTGATGCTCCGGGTGAAGGGAGGAAGCTAAGTAAACAGAATTGGTTTTAGTTATCTGGCAACTCATGTAGGTGCAGGTGACTTAGACTTTTTCATCACGTGCTCCCATATATAATAATGATCCTTTTGGGCCGGGCTGATATGATAGAGGTCACTGCACAGCCAGGCTCATCAATCTCCATGAGCAGAATTGGGCTGATCTGACAGCTGCGATGACCTCATACAGTGAGAACTGAAAGCTGTCTACGCCCTCAGGATACGAGGTCAAAACCCTCAAGCTCTTTTCAGTGAGAGACCGTTTAGAAAAGAAGCCAACGACTGGTTACTTCACTGACGTCTTCATGGATGCACCTTGAATTCTTGTCTTTCTATCCCTGAGGGCTAGGCACTTTCACCTAGAGCAGTTTTAGTTCTTTTTTTTTTTTTTCTTTTTGAAGATGGAGGCTTCTCTGCCTAGCCTCTCTCTTGGTGCCTGATACTTGGTACACTCATTTCATGTCCTTTTCTCCTTCCCCATGAAGTTCAAAACTGTTGTGAAATTCCATTACTTCTCTTGTTCCAGTGTAGCCTGAGCGCTAGTATGTGCAAAACAAATGAAAGGGGCACAAGCCATGCACATGCGAATTGCAGGAAGAGGTATTCAAGGGAGGAGAAAATCCTTCAAGAAAACTACCAGTGCCCACATAAAACCAACCAAAATAGGCCCAGTTTCTTTGCATTAGCCTCAGAGGCAATGTTATTTATGAAAACCAAAAAAAGAGCCCCATTTAGTTTATCCAGCAGGCCCATGTAGGAGGCAGCTGCCACGTATGAGGAGTTGTATGGTTTTCAGGTCATGCACCTAGTCCTTGTGTCCCAGATGACAGGAAGACAACATCCCGGAGCATGGTGAGGCGACAGGTTTTCCCCGCCATGGCCACGCAGGAACTCTGCTTTCTGGGTTGGCTTTGCTCCTCTGCTGGGTTTGCACAGGCAGGACAGGAATGAGTGAAGGGCAGCAGAAGCAGCCCGTCTGGGGAACGGGGAGCCCACGCCTCTGGGGCCTGGTAGAGTGAGGGACAGGGAACAGTCCAAGTACACACTGGTGCTCAGGACCAGGCAATCTGTCCTGAGTCGGGCCTCCCACTCCCAAGTCCGAAAGAGATCACTAGATGGTAGGTCATTAGACAGAATGCAAATGGATCCTCAGCATCCTCCAGGAAGAGATTCTAGGACTGAACAATTGTTTCTGACTTCTAAAGCCAGAAACAGCTGACATTTAATGCTCAAGGTTCAGGAGAATCTTCATTTTACCACTGCAGCTGAGATAGACACTGGTAACCTGCTCGTGGGCTAAGTCTCCTCCAGACCTAAATGCTGCTGAGATGGCCTGGTCTAGTGGCAGCCACTCTGACTTGAAATCACCAACCTGGTTATGTGCTCTCGAAAAACCAAACAAAACTAAACAAACAAAAAAGAAGCAACAACAACAAAAACAACAACAAACCCACTTAACATTTATCTTACTTCCATTACACTGAATAGCCTTTGAAATTCTAAAAACTATGATTCTGGGATCAGGTAGCTGGCATGCTAAAATGTACGAGTAGAATATCAGCCAGGTGACGTCTGCCTCTCAATCTTTAGGAGGTGGCTTCCCCTCCACACACAGGTTCCCAGGGTGACCTGACAGGCATCTACGCTGTTCAGTGTAAAGCCCACACTGGTGCAGTGGAGGACTATCTCCTTAAAATATTCATGCAGGGTCATCCCCAGGGCTGAAGGGGAGAGAAAGAGAAGTCTGTCATGGTATTTAACAGTAACCAGCATAGGTGTCAAACGTCCCATGAAATGTTTTCCTCATCAGCTGGGGCTTCTGCTTCTCTGAATGTGGGTTGTGGCTTCCAACTTCCCTTTCCACGCCACCCTGTGCTAGGAACCTGCCACTCTGCTCCTTTTTTTTCCAGTGCTGGGGCTGGAATCCAGATCCCCTCAAGGATCTAGGCAAGTAGTGTACCACTGATCTACACCCTTGGCCTGTGCTCTGCTCCTTCAACAGTCAAAGTGTGACATAAAAGCTTCCCATCAACCAAGCACTCGTCCCTCTGCTTCCCTTCTTGACCTCGCTTGCTTTGCTGTTTGTTGACTGATGTTCTATCTCCCTGAGTCTGATCTAGGTCCTAACTCCACATGCTCCTATTCACTGACTATACCACATTGTCTTTTTGCCTTGTGACCCTGCCTCATCCAGGACTCTGGTTCTAGCTTGCATCAAAGCCACAATTAGATATAAACCATCTCACTTTTTTGGGTGGAGGGGTACTGGGGATTGAACCCAGGGCCTATGCACCAAGCTACATCCCCAGGCCTCTTTGAGCTACATTGCTACATTTGAGCTACATCCCCAGGTATTTTTGAGACAGGATCTTGCTAAGTCACTAAGCTGCCCAGGCTGGGTTCAAACTTGTGATCTGGCTTCAGCTTCCCAGAGTGCTGGGATTACAGGTGTATGCCACTGAGCCGGGTCTCTCGCGCTTTTAAGTAATCTCAGTTCCTGACCCCAATCTTGACAATACTGAAGCGGCTGGAGGGTGTCACATGTATGTCTGATTATGAAACAGTATTCTGAGCTTGGCCAGAGATGACATGCCGCTGAGCTGGGGCCATGTCATTAGAGAATCAGCTCCAGGAATGTCCTAGGAGCGCTCAGGGCAGCCCTGTCTGCTAACCTACACAGGAGGTCCCCACAGGTTGTAAGTGTCACAGGGCTTTTTCAGGAAGTGGGGACAGGAGTCCAGCCAGCTCCTGGAGCTCTGGCCTGAGAGAGTGTGAAATGGCCCCGGGTTTGGAAGCCACAGGTCTTCCTGTAGGTCTTCCCCTTCACAGGTCTCACTGCGGAGTGGCAAGCCCCCAAGGGAAGCAGACTGATGGGGTCTCCAGAGTCCGCCTCCTGCTTCTCCCTCCTCAAGGGCCTGCAAGCACCGGGAAGGTGGCTGTAACATGAGGAAGTTCCAGATAGAGGTAGTAAGAAGAGGGAACATAAAATTACATGATCCACTGAGAGACTGGGGATGGGGCGAGGCCACATTTGAGGATCCCAGACTGCAGGCTGCGGCCTCAGACCTCTTCTCCCGGATACCTGTTCTCGGGTGAACTCTGCATGGCATTGGACTGCTCACTCTCACCCAAGCCCATCGCCCGACATGGAGAATTCTGTCCACCCCTCGAGTACCCTCCTGTCTTTCCATGTGTAGTGTCTGATGCCACTACAGTACAAACTCTGGGAGGGGACAGTCCTTGTCTGTATAATAAACATGGAAATTAATTTTACACACACACACACACACACACACACACACACACACCCTGCCTCACACAGAAGCTGCTGAAAGTACACAAGGGGAGTGTTAGCGGTTGCTGCCTCTGAGGACCACAAAAGCAAGGGAAGGTGCTAAAAGGAGCTTGGAATGAAAGAAAACTTATGCTTAAATGTATAAATTTACCATTTTTGTTTACTGTCTATCAGTGATGGCAAACCTTTTAGAGCTTTCAGTGATGCACACAGCCCGCTGTGGCAAGTATGCCACAGGTTTGCCACCACTGATACATATACACGATTATTATTAATTAAAACCAGTGCTACACAGAAAATTGTTCTCCAAGACAGTAAGAGTCGTTCTCCTTTACAGGCTTTCTTCTTTAAGTAACTCTAGAGAAAAGATGGACAAAAGTTCCCATTTCGTTTTAAACTGTGACGCTTGTGAGTTCTGTGACTAAGTAAAAAGTCTTACCTATATGTAAATTATGTAAGCATGGAGCTATTTATATTTTTTGGAGGAGATACTATTTACCATGAATGGCTTTGTGCATTACAGACAACCCTCCACTAATGTCATATATCTTCTCACTTGATCCTCACCTCGAGCCTACGGGGCTGGTATGGTACCATTCTCACTGTATACGTGAGGACGTCTTGCATGGCAAGCTGTAGCAGCTCAGGCAGGTCACACCTCTAGGAGCCGTCAGAGTAATGACTTGAATGCAGCCCCACCTGACTTCCAAGCTGCTATCTGTACTGTCTTGCCGTGGATGTCACTTGGCACAGCTGCTTTAGGAAACACAGCACTGCAGCCAGAGAGCCTCTCCACTTTCAGCTGCAGCCCCAGTCATCATGTCACCATCCAAAAGACCTTGCTGTGAACACCTAGGAAACCTTTCTCCACGGGACACTGCACTGAAATGACCTTCTCCAGGTGCAGTGTGCCATGAAAAGGGTTATGATCATACGTGATGCTGAGCACTGTCTTTTCTTGTATCCACACAAAACCAAGCAGAGACTGAGTGCTCATCCGGGTAATTCAAGTTGTCTCTTTTCACATACCTGAATGGTTGGATACTTCACCAATGTAAAATTAATGCCTTTTATATTCTATTTCAGGCTGTGATCCTACACAGAACTTGAGAGTCACTTTGAAGGTCAATAATACTTTAATAAAAATCAATGATATAAGTTAACCTGATGCTTATTACAGCTGCTGCTTGCACAGTTGTAACTTTCTGTCAAATAGAGTGGTGACTGTCCATAAGAAGAGAAGTATTTTTTCTAAAGGAAATTATATGTTCTCATTCCATTCACCAAAAGTCTACAGTATTGGGACCATTTTGATGAGGAAATACTGCTAGCTTTTACCAAGATCCTGACTTACTGAGTGACCCTGTGATTCAAGGGAAGTTAATAAAATGAGAGCAGGGTAGCAATTTAAACTCCATGAATGGTAACACAACAATCTCGTACCATCACCTTCCAATCTGTTTTTCATGTACATCACAGAGTATGCATGTGCTTAGACAGACATGCAGGCTAGCTGTGCCTACACAAAATGAAATGACTGAAATAGTTACTCGACTTCCTCAAACTTAATATTCATCTTTGCCTCAGCTATGTAATGCCTGTCTGACTTATCTATAGGCTCCAAAATACAATGATGTCATTTCCATTTAGCATTATGTGATTAGCTGAGTGACTGTCTTTTTAATAACTATCTTTTCATATGTATCTCCATAGAGACTGTTGTGGTTTGTGTCTAGATGTCCCCCCAAAGTCTCACGTGGTAAGAGGTAGCTGGATCAGAGGTGGCTGGATCTAGAGTGTGTGATTACTAAGTTAGCCCACTGATTTGTTTGGCGTAGTTCTGCTGGGATCAAGGATGTGAGGTATGCGTGTGTGTTTGTGTGTTTTCTCTCACGCATTTGTGTATATCTATGTAGAAGGATAACTTACTGAGTATGTACGTAAGGGCTTAAAGGTATCTCAGAAATAATACATTCAATAAAAATAATATACTCAATTGCTGACAATTCAGTGGTAGCAATGAGACATTTGTTATTTCTTTCAGTGGTTTTTGTGTGGTTGCCAAAGTTTATTAAAATGAATATGTATCATTTTGAGAATCAGAAGAAAGCATTAATAGTGTTTAAAAAATTGTTCCAGAAGTTATAGAAAATATAACAGACCAGTTGCCATAAATTAAATTAAAAAAGTAAAAGAACTATCTCTCTAGACCAAACAACATTCCAGACCTTATTAACTCACAGAAGCTTTCTACTGATACTAAGAATCAGTTAATTCCAGTGGTCTGTAAAGTGCCCTAGAACTGCCCAATCAGACCTTTCACAGTGATGGAAACGCCCCACACAGGCGCTTCCACATACCATGTGGCTACTGTGTACAGGAACAGAACTTTCAAATTTATTTTGTTACAATTAATTTAAATCTCAGTAGCCACACATGGCTAGTCCATGTTAGACATCACAGCTCTAGACTACAGAAGATAGAGAAAAGTCTGACAGTTCTTATAAAGCCAGAATAACCATTACCTAACATGGCAATAGTGTAAACTATGGACATACTTCACATTCAAATGCTAAGGTAAAAAATGAATAATATAACAAGTGATAACAAATATAATCCAAGACAGATTAAGGGAATAGAATGAACTTGAAATTTAGGAAGGTACAGTATTGGGAAACCCATTAATATACTCCATTTTTTAAATAGTGCAAAACAGAAAACTTAGACCACAGCTATTCAAAAGGAATAAGCTTTTTTATTTTTAACTAAAAACTCCTACTAATAAATTGACATTTCTGATATTATATTTTTATAACATGATAAATATGTATCTTAACCTAGAAGACTACATGAGGAAATAATAAAATGAAAAATGATAGAAATAATCTCACTCAGTTGAAGATATTCCCATAAATATTATATGAAAAGATATTTTTGTATATATTATTTTATATTTTTCTGGGGGCCCCTTAGGAAAGCTAATGCATTTTGAAAGATAGTACGCTTGAAATTTGCAATAACTAAATTGTTACTAGCTGTGGGCATTATTAATGCAATTCTGATAATTAATATAAATAATCAGAAATACTCCAAGGTAATAGTCATGAACAGAGACTGTGGTTCAGTTGCTCATTTTATTAGTGACTAGATGTGTGACCCTGGGCAAGGAACTTAGTCTCCCTCGGTCAGTTTCCTCATCTGTGTAAGGATAACAAAAATTCCTATTATAGAGTTATTAAAAGGATTAAATATGTAAATTTATATAGAGCTCTTCGTTGTGCTTGTAAATTATAAATACTATGCATTATTAAAGTAATTATAATGAAGCTATTAATGTAAAAATATAAAAATCTCAACCTTCATATATGCAGAAGAAAAATTACAATAGCAACATTATAAATATCTAAAACAGATGAATGGGCAAGCTTAGCAAGAATATTTTAAAATGCTTTCGGACACAAGAAAAAGAGTTGAATAAGTTATACTTGGATAGTAAGACTCAGCATAAAGTTATACATTTTAATTTTTCTATAAATTTGAAACTGATATAGCAATTCTAAATTCATATGAAGAAAAAAACATGAAAAAATACAGATGGAACAATAAAGAAGCATGGAGAGCCAAGAGACTCAGAATGATATGGTACTGATGTATGGATGGACAGATTAATGGCAGGGTTAAGAGTGGACAGAAATAGAATAGGTATTTAATATACGCTAAATGAGAATACTGCCTATGAGAGGAGAAAAGGTCAATTATTCAATGAATATCAGTTTCAAAAATGGTAGGCTATCTGAAAAAAGTGTTAGTTCTGTACTTCACTATACTAAGATAAGTGCTCTAAGAGTTAACCATAAAAATGGAATAAAAACATGGCAGATGAAAATACTAACAAGAGAGTTTTTAGGTAGTCTGGACCTGTAGTGATTTGGCGCAATACTTGGGAGCTATATAAAAAGATGGATAAACTTAGTTATGTAAAGACCAAAAAGATCTGCATGGCACAAGGGGACATAGATAAAATCAAAGACAATGATAAACTATGAGAGAAAACTGAATCATGTATCACAAAGAAGTGTTAATTTCCCTGCTAATAAAGACCTTATGCACACGAATAACAAAATGACCCATGATTCAGCTGAAAACTGATCAAATAATATAAGCAGAGACTACACAAAAATCTTCAATTTTTCGATTGTATTTGAAAATGTTTAATTATTTGCAATACAAAGAATGTGATTTTTCTTTTTTCCTTTTTGCAGTGCTGAGGATTGAAGTCAAGGTCTTGGGTATATACTCTTAGCTCCACAAAAGGATAACACTTTTAAATTATCAAATCATACCCAACAAAAAACCATTACATGTTCTTTCTCATGAGGATATAGGAAACTATTTCTGACACACTGTTGGCTAAAGTATAAATTGGTCCAACAGTTTCTGGCAGATCATTTGCCACTTTGCCAGGAGTGCTACAGTTTAAAATACATATACCATTCTCCTAGCAAATCAAATTTACTACGATTTACTTCACAGATGTATTCACAAACATGCTAAAGTATCGTGGGTACATTTTGTTTTGTGAGAGAAAACAGGGCCATAATAGAAGTTAGTTAAATAATTGTGACAAAATGCAGACAATGAAATACTATGAGGAGGTCAGAAATGAGAATGATTTGAGTGTTGATACAAAGTATCAACTCCAAGATAACCTCCCAGACAGAGTGAGAGAGATACAGTTAAATGTGCTATCATCTTATTTAAAAAATATCTATATGCATAAACATATGTGTAACACTATCACTATAATCTCAACTCACTTCCCCTGTACCCCTTTATTTTGTGCCTAATTGTACAAAAAAGAAAAACAGGAATATAGGCAAATTACAACCATTTTATACAACTCTAATAAACATGAAAATATGTGTGTTTGGGAAATATCTGAAAACTATACAGGAAATGTTAACAATGTTTCTGCTGAGGAGAGGGATGACAAGTAATTGTGTTCTTGCCTTGGTGTTTTTCTGTGATTTTTGTTTACATGGTAATGTGTATTGCAACAATTACTGCAATAATCATTGCTCTTGCAATAATTTCAAAAAATTATTTTTTTTAACTTTTTGCTACTCACCTGGTTCCTGTCCCTGGCATTTGCATATCGAAACCTCTGGATATAATAAAAGACCAGCCATGCGAGGGAAATGATCATCAGGACAATGAAGGAGATGGAGACAAACACAACCGAAGTGCGGCTCACATATTTCTGCAAGTTCCGGGTTCCAATGGTGATGTACATCGTCACGGTGATGTTCCTTTCCAGCAGGCTTACTATCTCCTTCCCTTTTGGCTCAGGAATCATTATGGCCACAATGTCTTCTACACCTGTGGCGAGAGGGGGCAAGGAAAGGGCAATTGGAAAGGGGGTAGGGGTGGAGGGAAATCATAGTGAAATATCTAGATGAAGTATCATGCAAACAAATGGTGACATTGCTTTTGAGAACTTCAGGCTGGGCTGAGAACACCTAACGGGCAGAAATGGAAATATTCTTTCTTCAGCTACCTAAGGAGGCTACTGAAAGAAACCTTGGTTGAATTCATGATTTTTGGCACCAGCGAGGTCACGGTCAGGCTGCTCTTTTCAACTCCACGCCACTGACCTTGTCCCAGGATCTGGTAAACACGGACCCTTCCTGGACAGCCCCATTTACAGTTACATGTTGCAGTCCACCAATCCCTGAGGCAGGCAAAGAGCACTCTGCACACGTGACAAAACGTGAAACACCCAGGGTTATGCCACCTGTCTGAGTGCCCTCTCCCTTCCCTAATGCAGACTACGAACACTCATTTATAGATCTC
This sequence comes from Hystrix cristata, assembly GCA_004026905.1. Taxonomy (NCBI): domain Eukaryota; kingdom Metazoa; phylum Chordata; class Mammalia; order Rodentia; family Hystricidae; genus Hystrix; species Hystrix cristata. Next base: position 32,946 of record PVJO010001154.1, read on the forward strand.
TGTATCCATTTCTGAGGCAATTTTCTCGGACAGTGAGTACTCAGGCAACCAAAACCAGTTCCTTAAAGAGTTCTAATATGATTTGCCAAATAAAGTAATGGTCTCATAGCTATTCTTTGCTTATTTTGTCTCATTAAATGGAAGCAGCTGTGTGAATTCATCCCAAGCCAAGGGAAGATGGAGGCAGATAATTCCAGGATTGTTTAACTTCCCCTGCTCAAATATCCCTACCACATCACCTCTGTTATTAGGTTGTCTGAAGAAAGCACGCCTGAGCTATGTAGGTCATGGTCCTGATGCTTCACAACAGGGTGAGGAGCAGCCTGGGTCTCCTCGGTGAGGAGTTCTGGGTCTCTACACAGGGGGCTTTTTTTTTTTTTTTTTTTTTTTCTGGTGCTGGGGATCGAACTCAGGCCCTTGTGCTTGCCAGGCAAGCAGTCTAATCACTGCGCTAAATCCTCAGCACAGGGGGCTTTAAAAAGGATACGACACCAGATTCAAAGGAACCAACCCAACAGGTCACTGCGCTGATAAAGAGAAGATAGTGTCAATTGCACTAGGTAGGTTTTTGGAGACTGCCCCATCATTCGAATCCTAGGGGGAAGATGCAAGATGATCAGGGAACATGAGCCCCCATCCATAAGGAAATATCCCACTACTGGAGGTGACTGCACATTAAGGAGAGCGCATTTGCAATTAGGATGTTGTAGATTCTGGACAAAATGAAACCCCATGGTAGTTACTTAAAGTCATCCACACACACACGCACACTCAGCTACATAGAACCAGGTCACATTTGCTCAGGGTGTTGTTAAGTGCTGAGAAGCTACTTAGAGTTGTCTTTTGACCTTGATCTCCATGCAGATTTTCAACCCTACATTCCTTGATGGTGTCTCATGTGGGAGAAATGCTTTAATACCTGCAAGTATTAGTGATGATGAAATATTTTTCTATCATTAAAAAATCCAATGACACACAGAGGTCTCTCTGTATGCTACAACAATAATATATTCTGAAAATTCCTACAACCTTCGCATTGGTTCCACTGTAAAATCATAAAGCACAGCATGCTGGAGTTTGGCTGTTGTTTGTGAGAATTACTGAAAGTGATGGCTTGAATCCCAACTTTGCAGAATCTACTGACGATTCTGCTGTTCCTTCTCTTTGCCTGTTTACTTTGGCTAATGGCTTCATGTGGTCTGGGGTTTTGTGAGGGATTAAGGCTGTTGGCAGGTTTCGCCTCTACAGAAACATGATCTTTGCATACTGGCCTAATCCAGCCAGGGGAGACTCATTCTCCTGCTGCAGCAGCTATTTTAGAAATATTTAAGTAATTGGTAGGATCATAATTTTTCATTTATTTCCTTATGTATATTCTTTACGCATGTTTATTTAAGGCTTTAGAATTAAGAGTTCTTTTCAGAATGAGGTCTTGGGGTTAAGAATGAGACTTTGTAAGCTCAGACATGCATGAGTTTTATATTTTTTAGTTAGATGTCATTAATGTATTGGCTTATTGGCTATTCCTTTTACCTCACCCTACATTGGCATATTGTAATGGCTTCTAGTTATGATGCTTTGCTTAGAGAATTTGTCTCCACCCCAAATTATAGAAATACTCATTTTAGTATCTTTTTGAAGTTCTACAGTTTCACTTTCTATATGTAAATCTTCACTAACTCAAATGTGATTCAATAATAACATGATATTTATTGAGTTCTTATAATGGATAGGCAGAAAGGAGGGAGAGTAGGATTCGATTCCCCCCTAAATTCTCAAGTACACTTAGATCCATGCTTACTGTGCTTGTTTTTTCCCTGTGAATTTGTCTATCTTTTGCTCAACTTGTACCAGGCTTTTAGTTGTGTAGCTTTTAACCTATTTGTTATCAGGTAGCCTAAATGCTCTTTCACTGTTCCTTCTACCCCACCCTACAATTTTCCTCTTACATACTTAAACATAAGAGACTACAGAGTGCAAGAGTCCCAGAGTTGGTCTCTGGGAAGGTTGTTTTAAACTCCAGTTCAGCACTTTAAAAATAGGCAACCAAATTTTGGATCTCCACAAGCTTTGACTTACTCATTATCCCTTTTCAGAGACCTGAGGAAACAGTGTCTCTTCCTTTAGGGTAAAGTATAATTAACTATTTTAAAGCATTTATTTTAAACTGAGACGCTCAGTGACACCACCTCTTAAGTTGTTTACACCAATGTTGTACCTTCGAGACATATAACATCTACTGGGAATGGTAAACAGAGCAAATAGCAGCAGGCGGGTCTGCTCATCAGGACTCCAACCTCATCCATTTTTAATATTCATAATTAATTCCAAGTGCTAATGATGGTAAAAACATAGATGTAATTCCAGGATATTTCTCTGCGCTTTAGTCTGTATATTGTGCATGGTAAAAAATGATACTGGGGATTGGAATTTATCTCAATAGCCATTAAGAATTTAGGCAGTGAGGGTATCCCAAAAGCAGTGTAAAATGAAATAGGTTTGAACGAATTATCATTCTGATCTACTCATAAAATTCAAAGCAAAAAGCTACTCCAGGATCTAATTTTTCCACACGTGATGTGTGTGCTGATGGTGTGCATAATCACACTGCTTTCTGGTCACTGCTTCATTTTGGAATACGTACAGGACCATGCAGAAGCCAGCACAGTGTCCCAGGTATGCCAAAAGTACACTTATACCCATGCATGTATGTGAGGCTGGGAAGGAGAAAAACAGGCCTGGTGGGCTGGGGGTGCAGTGGGGTGCTGAGAGCCCAGGACAGCAATCTCAGGGTTAAATGTTGCCCCGGGTAGCTATGTCCTGCATATCTATGACACAGTGGAGGCTCTGAGGCCAGAGAGAACAGAGAGTGTATTCTGTATGGGTAAAATCTACACAGGCTGAGCTCCCTGGGTGATTCTGTTGACTGTGACACCTTGTCACTCTTAATACCGAGTGCCTCTTTTTGTAAAATTACACAGCCTACCATGTATTCTTCCTCCTGAAGGCACTTCATACTTGTGAGTGGCGGGTGATTGCTGTTATGTAATTACTGTGTAATCTGGAGACGCTCTTCGGTCCCGGGGAGAATGTGTGAGCAGCACACACAGGATGCTGGCTGCCAGACAAAAGCAGGAGCCTCTTGGGCTTTTCACACTTCCTTTGTCTGTAACAGTGCTCAGCTGCTGTGATCTCATTTGGTATACGCAGGTAAGTAAGGAATCAGAAGTTTGTAAAGCTGAAGGATGCCTGATAGCCAGAAAAGCCTTTACTCTCAAATTCAAGCTGGGTTGTTTTAACGCAGCATTAGTCAAATGTCTAGAGCACTACAGACGCTAGACATTGTGCAGAGCCTGGAGCCTCGCTGGTCCCTGTGTACTCCAAGTGTGCACACCCCTCCTGTGTTCCTGTGACCAGAACTCCTTTCTCAATCTCCTGCATCTTTCTCTCTTCCCTAATGTCTATTCTAGTCTGTCTCACTATTGGCTCTCTAGGATTTAGCCCATTACAAGAAGAAGTTGAATTGTTCCACTTGCAGCTATTTCTTACTTCTGTCAAGTTTTTAAAATATGGTCAGCTTCTGATTGTCTTCTCTTCTCAAGGGAGATAATACATGAAATAATTTGTAAAAACTGCTAAGTACTGTTTAAATGTAAAAAGTGTTATTACTACTTTCTGTAACAAATGTATTTTCAGTAGACACATGCAAAAATCTTAAATAAAGGACTCCAAATAGAATCCAACAATACACTAAAACAATTTTCAAGCCTAAGTGGGAATTACTCTGGGAATGTGAGGATGATTCAATGTAAAATGTTAAAGTTTTCTTTAGTATATTAACAAATTGAAGGAATAAAGCATACGATTACTGGTGTAGTTCATTATCCTCTAGTATTTGGTCTGTTTTTCCTCTGCAGTAGGAGAGCTGCTGCTGGGCACGGGCTGTCCAGTGAAAAGTCTCAACGCCCAGCCTCCCCTGCTGCTAGATGCGGCCATGTGATTAATATTTGGCCACTGAGATGTCTGAACGGAAGTGATGCTTTTGGACTCTAGGGTCTTCTCCATACAAGGACTGAGCACATGCTGCTCAGATCCTATCTTCACCTTTCCAATTGTAGATATGGAGGAGCCAGCTACTTAGACGAGGAAGCCGTCTGCTGAGGATGGCACCCATTCCTGATTCTTATTAGGGGTAGTAGAAAGTTTCCTTACTGTGATAGAGAGTATCATGCGGACATATTACATTTAATGGGAGGAAAAAAAAACATCAGATGTTTTCCAGCTGAAGTCATGAGTAAGGTGAGACCGAGTGAACACCGAAAGCAGAAGCCACAGCTGGTGCAAGTCTTGGAAAGGAGAGTACGAGCTGTCACTATTTGGGGTATCACATGGCCACGTATGAAAGCCACGATAACAATGCTATTAAAATTACTGCTTAAAAGGCAAGATTCAAGATCGACATACAAAACCGAAGACCTTCCTATACATCAGTAATACCTAACTAGAAAATATACTGGAAAAATGATCCAAATGTAATAACTGCAGAAGTCATAAAATATCTAAAAATAAACCTAATGAACATTAGCTCTCTCTGAAGAAAACCACACAATAAAGTTTCTGTGAAAAACAAAGAATTCCTGAAAATCAGGCTACATTTTTAACCCAATGGTTGGTTATTTAATGTTATATATTTAGTTTCCAAACATGTGATTTTTAAAGTCATCCGCTGATTGTTTTTGGCACTGCTATAGTATGGCGAAGGAACATGGCCTCGTGAAATTCATTCTTAATCATCACTTTTTGGGCAGGTAAATGTTCCCTCTGTATTAAACAACATCGCCTATTCTCTGTTGGGTATACATATCTTAATGACTAAACTTATTAATTACATTTGAGTCTTCCGTCTCTCTCCTTAATTTTGTCTGATCAGGGTCGAAATGTCTAATGAAACTGTTGCTGAGCTCCTCTCTGCGGCCGGCAGCATGTTGGGACTGTGTAGTTAACCACACACATGCTCACCTCTGTCCGCAGTACTGCTGCTGCTGAGAAGTCCGACGTCATCACGATTCTTGCTCTTTGGAAGTGATCTGCTCTCCTCTGTAACCTTCTGGAGCACTATTTTAGAATAGTCTTTGATCTCCATAAACGTCACTCTATTTATGAGTACTCGTCAGTTATTTTGGAACTATATGGACATTCTCAAACTGAAGTATTTCATTTTTTCTTCAATCCTGAAATATTTGACTTCTTACTTTCTTGAGATATTTCCTCCTATATTTTGTTGCTCTTGTTAATTCTTATTAGCCTATTGCTGGGACTCATTCTTCTGTTCTACATATTTCTATTATTCCCCCTTTACAAAAAATGGGAAAGAAAAAGGAAAAAACCCTTATTCTGACATAATTATAGATGTGTAAAAAGTGGCAGACAGAGTGCACAGAGGCCCTGTATACTCATCTTGCAGCTTTTTCAACAGTAGCGCATTATCAACATGAGAATTGTATTAGGTAATTGTCGTGCATTATCAGAATGAGAAACTGAGTGGCACAATGAACTCAATTAGAGAACTCACTTGGATTTAAGCAGATTTTGCACGTGCATGTTTTCAAAATGTCATTGTCTATAATTCTAGGCTATTTTATCACATGTATAGAGTAATAAAACCACTAACACAACTAAGACATTGAAATACTCCATAACCACAAAGGAGTTCTCTCCCTCTTCACGTTCCTGATCCCTGATCCCTGATGACCACTTATATCCTCTCCATCTTTATAATTTTTGTCATTTCTAGACTGTTATGTAAATAGACTCATACAGTATGTATGCCTCTGAGCTTGGCCTTTTTCACTCAGAATTTTGGCCTTAACATCCGTCCTTGCAAGTGCTGGTAATTTCTTTCTTTTTATTTCTGAGTACTATCCCATGCTGTGCAACACGAAACACTACTGCTTAGTTATTCACCAAATGACACAGACTTACTGCTAGTTTTTGGCTCTTATAAATAAAAGCTGCTATAAACATTAGTGTACATGTTTTGTGTGAATATAAGCTTTCATTTCTCTGACATAAGTGCCAAGAAGTACAACTGCTAGAATGGTAGGTCTTATTATGAAATTGCCAAGCTGTTTTCTAGAGTGAGCATAAGAGTCTACATTCCTGTCAGCAACGTTCAAATGATATAGTTTCTCATCCTTGCTGGCATTTGGTATTATCACTATTTTTTATTTTGCCTATTCTCATAGGTGTGAAGCAATGGTTCATTGCAACTTTTATAATTTAACTATTCTGGCCACCTTGTGACACGCTTCCTGTAATATTCACCTTTCTATCTCTGGGATAAAGTACCTGCAAATAAATCAACTTAAGGAGGAAAGGTTTATTTGGGCTCGTGGTTTCAGTCCGTGGTCACTTGATCCTGCTGCCTTTGAATGGGGGTGACTCAGGCCATAGTGGTGGACGCAAGTGGCAAAGGAAACTGCTTACCTCATGGTGGCCGGGAAGGAGTGAGAGAAGAAAGGGAGAGAGAGGCTGGGGGTTCAGTATTTCCTTCAAGAGCTCACCCCCGGTGACCTACCTTCCTCATCCTAGGTCACATTTCCTGAAGGTTCCTCTAGTGATCAAGCCTTTAGTGGGTGGGACTCTGGACGACATTTAAGACTCCAAACTGTAAGAGTTTCTCAAACTGATTTTCCAGCTCATCAATTTGTCTTCAGCTATATTCTTTCTGTATTTTAGCCCAGATACTATGTTCTTGATTTGAACTATTTTATTTTTCATACTATTTCCCATTGGTTCCACTTCACAGCCTCTAGCTCCTTTTGCACTGGAAACTTCCCTTCCTTGGTACGTATTTGTGGCCCATCTTTAAATCGCTCCTTCTCGGGTGTTACCTGCTTGCTCACTTAGTGCTATCAATAGTGATGGTGGCACTCCTCAGCTGTCTCCTTAACTTGGCCTGTGAGCTCGTATTTCTCTGCTGGAACCGGCTACTCTGCAAGGTCCTGTTCACTAGGTAAAAACTAAGCCTGAACTTCTGATTAAGAAGAGAAATAAATTTGGATGCCCCTAACCACCCAAGGATAACCATTCCTTCCCTTCCCAAACTCTCTGCAGTATTATGGGCTGCTCACATTTCTCTCAGATGAGCCCCAAATACAGCACCTTTTGGCCTGAAGGGACTGTGGACCTGCTGCATCTTGCCACTCCCAGGCCACTATTCCTAACCTCATCACATTTGCCTTAAAAATACCACCTCTCTCTGGAGACTCTCCCCACCTGGATTTATAACCCTGTCCCTGCTGCCACCTCCCAGACTCTTGTTTGTCTCTTCTATTACCCCCTTTAGGCACTGGATTAATAATCCTCCCTTTGAGATTGAAATTTCAGCGTTCAAAGGGCTGACCTGCCTAGAGCCCTGGCCTGTCAGTTGTTTGCCCTCCTCCTGGACTTTTCCTTCTGGTCCTCCTCAGACACACGTGCCCAGTTTTGTCCTGGACTGTCACCACTAGATACAGCACTATCTCCGAAATCCTGAACTAAAAGATGTTATTTTCCAAATGCTACTTCCTCTTTTTCTAGCTCTTTGCTCATTAATTCCCCTTTATGGTCTGTCAGTCCTTGCCTGGTATTCTTTTTCTCCTTATTCAGCTCAGATCACATGATTCATGTTTATAAATTCTTTTAAAAAAACACTATTAAGCCCCTTGCACTTCTATTTCTCCATGGAACCTACCCTACAAAATTAGCCCTTCCTATGTATGCCTCCACTTCATCATGTGAACATTGTTAAGAGAAAAAAACCTCACAAGGCATCTGTTTTCACTTGACATTTATGATCCCCATCCTCGAATGAATATCAATACTGCCCTGTTCCACTGTCCTGGACTCTCCTCCCTCTGTCCGAAGGATGACCTCATATCTATACATCGTCCTAGGAACCTCCCACGCCCATTTGCCCCCATGTTCTCAATTAGTGATGTTAACCACAGCAGCCACTGAGGAAAAACACCCACCAGCGGGAAATATCCTGTCCCATTATGAAATGAGGTAATTCAGAATGAATCACTTGGAACAGGGCCTGCCTTGTAAAAAAACCCCACTAAATAGATGCTAACTTTTATTAGTGCCATTATGGCCGTCGCATCACTGCCAGATACACAAATCAGCCTGCATCCGGGCCGCCCTTCTCTTGTTCAAATGCCGAGCAAGTGCCCTCGGCTACGTGACGAATCCAGTCAGGGCAGTCAGCACCTCGCCGCGTGACCAGCCTGGTGCAGGCACAGCACGCAGACGTTCTGAGTTATGATGCACACAAATTCCCTTTTGTCCCCACTGGTCCTTAATAGAAGCATCTGTGAGGCTATGCTCTGGGAATCATTTAAGGCCCACAACAGCAAAAGACTCAGAACAAAGAAAGCCGTACCAAAGGAGAGCCACGAACCAGGGCAGAGCTAACCTGTGACACTATTTGTGCCTAAGTCAAGCCATATCTAAAGCCTCGCTGTAGACTTTGCCCTTATTATCTAAAGGCACTCTGAGTTGAGTTTTCTGCCTTTCAATCCCTTATTAATGAGACAGTGACAAAAAACAAAATCCAGGGAATCTAGGTCTTTTGAATTCCAAACGAAAGTCACTGAATCTCATTGTATTTCTATGTAATTTTTAGGTGGTCTCTAATTTAATTGTACCTCAATCAATAAATTTCAATTCACAATAGAATTCACCCTGTTTTCACTCATTTCTGAAAAGAATGTCCACATCAAGCTGAATGATAGCCATTTGCCTGGCTCACATGATTCCAAAGCCACCTTAGATGGTGAATAAGCAATCATTCATAGGACTCCAACATGTGTGCTTAGTTACTCTAACTCATGGGGAAGTTACTGCCATCCCAAACGATATGCCTTTCATGAAATCCAGGTGTTATCAAGCTTGGGGCTAGGAAGAGCATTGTCTGGAACTGTCTCAATATGGACAATAAAAATAGCTTCCAGGAGATTAAAAAAAAAACAAAACACTTCAACTCATAATAGAAGTAATTTAGGAGTTTGAAAATTTATCATTCAGGAATCAATGTGATAATTTACGGTACAAACCAATTGATGGGATTTCTTCTGACGACCTCTAAGCTTAAGAGAGAAGTTTGTCTGGGTTGTTGTGTAGACACTGGTTAGTCTGTACTCTCCAGCATTCTGCTGCAAGCTTGAAATATGTCAAATGCTGCATGTACTGGAGTGCATTTTAATTCCACACCAGACCCGCTCAGTGGAGATTTGTTATTACAGTCAATAAAATTCAACTTTTATGAGGTCAAAAATCTTTAAAGGAGAGGCTAACAAGAACCTATTTTATTTTCCTTGGAATGGTTCTAGTAACTTAATCAACTCCCTGATGTCAAATTCTTAGCTGATGGGGTTGGAGATTTAGCTTAGTGGTAGAATGCTCGCCTAGCAAGCACAAGGCTGTGAGTTCAATGTCCAGCACGGCACTCCCACCAAATTCTTAGCTGACATGATCAATAACTCATATATTTTCAGAAATACATATATGTTCCTACTGTACAACTGCATAGAATTTGCTATGAATTTGTGTGACCTATAAGGGTGACAAATATAAAATGAGCTATTTATAGCCCCATCTGTAGAATTTTCTTAGAACATATGCAGTAAACCAGACTAAAAAATAATTTACTCCTAGTCTCTGTGACTATTTCTGATGGTTACAAATGATACAGTGGAGTCCATGTGCAAATAAAAGAACTCATACAATACTAAATTGATTTATAATCAGTTGGTTTCAAGTAGAGTCAGTTTTTATTGGAACAAATAATCAAGCTTCAAGACCCTTCTGCTTATATATTAAATATTTTAAATTCTAATTTTGCTTGTACAAACCCAATATACATGTAAATTCCATCAAGCAGCAGATTAATGGAATCACAGGATAGAAGACTCTGAGAGACTAAAATTGCCCAGCAATTTTTCTCTTCCGGACAATCTCATTAATTCAATTAGATAACATATGATAAATTCTAACTGGGTGAACTTGGAAGATTCATTAAACATTTAATAACCTTTATGCTTTCTGTTCACGATCTCTACAATTCAAATAGTAAAGATGCCTAGTCCTACGGGTTGAGAAAAGACCAAATAGAAGAGCGCATACAAAGAACCTCCAACACGCATGTTCAGTAAATATTAATAATTATCATTATCAACACCATCTATGAAATAAATACGTCAAACATCCTAGATAGTGTAAAACTGTATTTAGATTAAAAGAGGCAGGGTGGGAAGGAACACTTTAAATTCGGTTTACACCAGTGCCCAGAAACAAGAAGGAACTTCTGGACATCGCAGAGAAGAGCACAGGGGCACCTTCAGTCAGCTGGGCAGCAGGAGTCCACGCTGGGCAAGTGTCATGCTGCGGCTTGGATAAGTGGCTCCCAAAGGCCCATATGTGAAAGGCGTGGTGCCCCAGGCTGGGGCATTATTTGCAGGTGGTGGGACCTAGCTGGAAGGGTTACAGATGTGTGCGCCCCTGAAGGAGATATTGGGACTCCAGCCTTTCCTCTTTTTCTCTCTGCTCTACCACTTGTATCTTCCATGACATGCTCCCCTGTCAGTCACAAGCACAAACGCAATGGGTCCACCTGACCAGGGAATGAGATCTCCGATGCTGGGAGCCAAAATAAACTTCTCTTTAGAGGTGATTATCTCAGGTATGTTGTCACAGTAACGGAAAGTTAACACAAGCCACTTTGAAACCTTAAAGGGTTAAAGTTTCACCCACACTGATCAATGAAAGGAAATTCTTAGGCAGATGAATAAAAAATTAATCTTCAAGGTAAAAAAAAAAGAACATAACTGGGTTAGCAATTAATGGGCCAATTCATATTCCTCTTTCAAGGTAGTGAAAAATAAAAATTGTATAATTTTTAGTCTGAGTACATCAACAGACACGGATTTTGCTTCTGTTTTGTTTTGAATTACTGGGAAAAATCCTATCTATTCCATGTTAGCTTATTTTTAACAATACAGGGCAACAGCCTAGAATACCAATTACAAAGAAAATCAGAGTATCTTGAATGTAATAAACTTGTAGATATTTATGCTATACTGTATCCTTATACAGAATTGGAAAATATACATGAAGTGCCTTTTCTCAAAATTTTTGCTTATTTGCTTGGCAGAAGTGATTTGGAATTCCCAATTTACTGTGTAATTATTAAATGTCTCATTGTTGATTCATTTCTATATTTCTTTTTATTATTCAACAAGCTGTCTTTGACAGTGTCTGACAAGTAAAAGTGAGAACTCCCTTTGTTAAAAATTCACACTGGAAAATCCCATTTTTAAAGCCATCGAAGTTTACTGCTTTGGTTTCTATAAGCTGGGAATCCCCACATAGTTTTCCTTATGGTAAGATGACATAGGCTATGAATTCAACAAATAATATTAGCAGAAGTGGGATAGAACTTGAAGATAAATAATATTAGCAGAAGTGGGAGAGAATTTGAAGATAAATAATATTAGCAGAAGTGGGATAGAATTTGAAGATAATCTTGATGGATAATAAATGGACTTCCCACAAATCTGAGCTCAAGTTCCAAAGACGTGTGAAATACTGCATATCCTTGGTCAGGTATGGTCATTTCACACACTGTGATCGACAATGGCACAAAACTTAGACTACTATGTAAGTGAGTGTACATTTTCTTAGTCTTTACTATCTCCCTCATCAGTTCTCAGGGCAGGGCAACTGGGTGGATTTCATCAGATTTCGGGAAAGTAAAGAGGAGTTGAGTCACTGAGTAGGTATTTTGAAACAGCTCCAAAGATCTCAAACATGCCTTTCTGTTCTTTGTTCACTGTATTCTACATGGTAAGTCAAAAAGCATAACAGACTCAGTACATTACCTTCCCGGTATTCCACACCCCACGCCTCTTAGTGCACACTGTCCTGACTTTCAGCTGCCATCACTTAGATTTCTTTGCCCAAATGGCTTTCTTTGAGCACTGCTAGCACTCTGTGGTTGGAACAAGGAAGAGGTAGGTGACTTGCTATCACCCGAGGACAGCTCTAAACTAACCTCTGAGGAAATGGGTATCTAAGTGCTTCACCTTCCTCTCCCTGTGCTGATAGAACTCTGAGGCACATTTTCTACGCCTTTTTTCAAAAGTCACAATTGGGATTCAGCTTCAGTACACACAGTAGTGCTTAAATAAATACCCTTCCCTGCCTCCTTTCCTACCCTGTTGCATTTCTCCACACCCAACGAGGGGTTTCCTGGAGCTACCTCGCGAACAATGGCTTGGCCCATAATTCTTGTCTTGGTCTTGTTTTGGAGGAGACCAACAACAACGGTGCCAAAAAAATTGTCTTTTCTTCCCTCTTCATGGTTTCCTGACATCCTAAATACTAGCTATAAAGGCTCATACCTCAACAAACTACTTTGTTTCTAAATATCATTCTCTCATTTTAAGTGTTTTATAAGTAGGGAAAAAAAATCAAACACAAAACCAAATTCGAGCCAAAAGTGATGGCGCACACCTGTAATCCCAAGAACTCATGAGGCTGAGGCTTGAGGACTGCCATGAGTTCAAAGCCAGCCTGAAATACACAGTGAGACCTTATCTCAAAAAAAGAACTGTTTACCTCATTTTAATTAAAAATAGAATCATTCAGTTGAAGTCAATCTAGAATCCTTTATCCATACCTCCTGTGGCCAATTGCTTTGACGATAGTGGTAGTCACATAAAGCTTCCGAAAACTACTATTCAAACTATTTGATGGGCAAGTTAGTTTTCTCTCCCACTTACAGCCCTAGGAGATAATCCTATTTTGGGGGGGGGGGAGTGAGCAGAGAATATTCACAGAAAATATTGAAATTATCAGATATTCTACAGGGCTTACTCTCTTATGTTAATAGTCAGTAGTTACCTGTTGCTATTGAGTACCTAGAATGTATTTAGTAGGACTGAGGGGTTGAATTTTTAATTTTAGTTATTATCAGCTGATTTAATTTAAAACCATTACAGGTTCAATTATTGAAAAACATTTAAAGTATTCTTGAAACTATGTGAGTATAAGATGCCATTTTTTCAACTATACACTTTATGAAATCTAAATATAAATAAGTACTGCATTTCTGATGAAAAGTTAGCATCTAAATTGAGATGTGCTGAGGTATAAAACACACAACGGAATTAGAAGACCAAATATAAAAAATTCAATAATAATTGAGATACTTATACTGTGGTATTTTTACACTTAGTAGTTATTGAAATGATTTTGGGATATATGCATTAGGTTACGTAAACTATACCAAAATTAATTCTGCCTGCTTCTCTTCCACTTTTTATAAAAATGCAGCTTACCAGAAAATTTAGAATTCAATTTAAAAGTAGAATTAATGAGGCTCACATTATCTTTCTACAGAGCAGCACTGTTTAGTCACGCAATCAACATATTTTACTGCTGGCCTAGTGGGTACAGTCACTGTGGCAGACAGAGATGAAGACAAGGAAATGCACCCCTTCTTGAGAAGTTGATGTTTTAAAGGGAGTGTCACAGGTTGGGTAATATTATGGAAGCCAAAATGAAAAGTAAAAGCATATAAATCTTTCTTAGAAAATGTAGCTCTTCCTTTATAGAAATGAAAGAGTGATAAGAGTGTAAATCACAGAGAGTGATTTAAGAAACAATGTTACGCTCTTCAGCAACCTACAAGGCCCAAACAATGAAGTACGTGCTGTGCCCCCGACCACTTCACCCTGCACAGGGAAAGAGACCCAGCAAGCAGGTCCTGGGCGGAGGTTTCCACTTCTCTGGCATCGATGACCCTTCACTTGACAGAGAAAGAAAATGAGGCCAAGCCTGGAGAGGCATTTGTTTAAAGGTTAAATATACTCTTGTTCTTTTTCAAAGAAAAAAAAAATCAATTCTCCAATATAATTTATGCTATAATTAGCAAAAAAACAATTTTGTATCACTGTTTATACTAGCAGTTCTCTTAAGCACCCGCCACCAACTTTTCTTGACAGTTTCTCACATATTTTCTTTGATATTTCTAAATAATACATTTAATGTTTTTTGATTTATTAATTTTAGACTTTTTGGTTGATACCCTACCATGATCCCTGAGGATTTAACTCACACTTGCCCCCCATCCCTTCTTCCCTCCTAACACCTCACTGGATGGATCAACAGTTAGTGCAAATAGTGTTCATTGTTGAGCCAGATGGTACAATTGTGTACCTGTTTTTTGTTTTTCCTGGAGTTAATAACTATCATTTTTTCATTTGCCTGGCTTTCGATATTTCCACATTATTTTTCCATTAAAAGGTACTATATCTCTGCCACACATTTTTTCAAACAGCTTTTCTATATTTCTCAAATATATTAATTTTATTTATCTGGTTTTTTTGTTTTATATTTTGAGGTTGGTCTTGCTATGTAGTCCAGGCTGGAATGGGACTCCATTTTGGGATCTTCCTGTCTCAGCTTAATGAGTGCTGGGATTATAGCCATGTACCATCATCCTGGCTTCTTTTTTTTTTTTTTTTTTTTGATTGGGACACCTTCTGAAATCCACTGTACTTCAGCTCTCATGGGGACTGACTGCCTTGAACCCTAAAATGTAGGTATTATCAGGGGGCTTCTTTTATACTGTAATCTAGTGATGCAAAAATTTTACTGCCCAAATTGACTTTAAAATATCTTTCATTAATATTTTTCAGACCTACATTAAAGAACAGCAAAACAGTACTGTCAACACCACAACTACCCAGATACTCCACACACTCAAAATATTGACCGGTAGTTCAGTGGTAGAATGTTTTGGTCCAGCATTTTGGGTCGAATTCCTAGCATTTGAAAACAACAACAACAACAACAATTGGTAGTTTTTCTGAAGATTTGCAACAGGAAACAGTAAAAGAGTGTCGGATTTGAAGTATTTTGGTTGCTCCTCCCAGCAAATTCTACAAGCTGTAGCAGTTTAGCCCCATCGTAGCTAAAACTAGTTGCTTCTCAGGTGGCCGTAGAGTCTGGAGTGCACACGCCGTCTATGATGCTTCCAGGCTTATTCTAGCTTCTCACAGTAGGAAAATAGGACTGAGTCGTCTTTACAACAAGGTAATGTGATCTAGCTGGAATGTAAAAGCAGCACTTTAGTATTGTGGTTGCCATGGTGATGACTTTTGGCTCCTACTCATCCACAGAAAGTACCCATGTTAAGCTGACCACAGAAGACTTCAGATTTGGACAGAGCTGTGTGAGCTGCTGCAGACTGGAAAGAACTACTCCTGGGAGCTAAGTCGGGTGCACCTGCCAAGTCAGCCTCTATATTTCACAAAAGGGGAAAACTGAGGCCCGGATAATTATCCAAAAACATTTAGGGTGATGGAAAAAATCCTGATTACTAACAGATAAATTACCATCTTACAGATGGACGTTGTCATTTGACTTAGTTTCCTGGAAAAGACAAAATTATTTAAATATTCACATCAATGCGTCTAACCTTGGGTGTTTATTCTGTAACACTCTAACAACTAAATGTGTAAACTGAAGCACCAAATCACAATCTTTTCACCTTACTTTTTTTAACTACTTGAAACACAATTCCTAAGGAATTATTAATTATGTACAGGCTGGCTTCGAAGATGATATTACTGGACGGAAATTATAGGTAAACACTGACAGGCTGTTTCTGGAAAGACCCCGGAAGTCAAGGTTACTAAACACAGAAATTAAGAGGATTTTCAATTCTCCTTCAGGGGGAGACCTCCCCTAACATGGTGCTGAAACCACGAACTCATTGTTTGTCAATCGACTGTGGCCAGGAACCAAAGAGGAAAAAAAATGTTCCTTCTTTCCTTTCACCCTGGTTTCAATATCTATTTGAATGTTCTAAATTATAAGAACTAATTATAGGTAGGTTATTCTGGACAATGCTGGTTTTTTTTCTTTTTTTTTTTTTAACCTAGGGATTGCACCTAGGGCCTTTGTACTGAGAGATATTCCCAGCCCTTTATTTGATTTTATTGTTTTTATTTTTTTTAAATAGTAAAACAACTTTATTAAACCAAAAACCTGCATACTACACAGTTACAAACTTAAAATGCAAGATTCAATAGGCCCCAGCACATTGATGAAGTTGTACAACCACAGCCAGTTATCAGTCTAAGTTTGACAACTTGGGTCATTTTTGCCATCTCAGATCAAAACACTCTACCTACTAGTCATCGTCCTCCAGTCCCTGCTCATTAAATCTAGGTAATCACTGAGTTACTCTATTTCTTTTAGACGGTGTCTCACTAATTTACTAAATTGTGATCTTCCTGCCTCAGCCTCCCAGTGTGCTGGGGTTATAGGCATGTGCCAACACGCTGAGCTGAAAACTCTTATTTTTAAATTTTTTTTTCTTCTTCTGTGGTGGTAGGAATTGAATTCTGGGCCTCATGCTCTACCACTTAGCTACACTTTTCTTATACAACCCTGGAAATGTGTTTAAATTCATAATTCATATTCATTTGCTTACACATGTCACAGACTGTCTTCTATGGACTAGGAGCTCAGTTTTCTACCAATGCAGGATTCCTGTGTCACCATGTTACAGGACTCATTATCTGGTGCTAATCATTTCCCTTGCTTATTCTAGAAATTACCACTTACTTTCTTTTTTGAAAGCAACGCTGAAATGAAGTAGGACGATAGCTTTCTTTACTACATTTTAACAACTTTTATTTGAAAAATCATTTGCAAATACTAATTTCTGAAGCCTCAGAACCATGCCAATAAATCATAACCACAAAACTTCATTTCCTCACTGGAAATATACAACTGTGAATGTCAAGACTTCTACCTCAAGGAAGATTCTAATTAAGGCAAAAGATAGTTACATATTTGGGTTGCTGAGCAACTCGAGAGGCTTCTTTCCAAGTCAGAACCAAATAAGTATATTCTAACTCAAATTTTAGAACAATCATTTAGATGGAAATAATATTAACTAAAGGATAAATTTAGAGAGCAAAGTAAGGTTGACTCTTCCCAGTACAATGACAGGATAATTATATGAAATGCAGAATGACTGGAATCGTGTTAATAATTTTATCTTCTCATCATCCAGATTTCAGTGGGTCATTCAATACCTGAAATCCTTAACCCCAAACATCTTCTGAAAATATACACGATATAGTAAGCTTGACTTCTTCCTAGGAGAGTGGGACTTTATTGATGATATCTGAACCAGTCTTTGAGATCTCTGACCCCCAATCATCTTACCATTACTGTCCCACATTGAATCCTCTTTACTTAGAATTGAGTGCATTTGGTATAGTTTTCTATACCTTGTCCTCAGCCTGCAACATTTCCATGTGAGTACACGGGAACTCCTACACAGACTTGCTAGGGATAGTGAGGTGAAGAATTAATCAGTGATTGGGGAGGATAAAAGGAAGGGCAAAGGTAATGCTGGGTACGAGAACTTTCTTTCTAGGGCCGACCCAGCAGACATGGGCTGGACTTGTCACTCCCACTGCTGCTGCTGGAGGGGGCACAGGCTGGACAAAAGCAGCCGAGGGAGGAGGCACAGTTTAAGGCTCAGTTATCTCACCTTCAGCTCCGCAAGTGCAGCTTTCCTGGGCTTGACGAGAGGCTCCCTATGCCTTGTCCTCCTTGAAGGAGGAGTAACTCTCAGCGCTACTTCAAAGGCGGCCTGGGCATGTTAATGAGAAATTCTCCTTCCCTACAACCGTGGGGATGCACACATCCCAGGGACCACTATGACCTGTCTGTCCTACAAGGAGAGACAGTCTGCTTCTTGCTGGAGGAGAGAGTTGGGACTGGGTGGTGCATCGAGGGCTCCGAGGCTGCTTGGGCTGGTGCAGAAGAGGCCAAATAAACTCTAACAGTAATGACTGGACAGAGTCCTCCTGTAAAGGGGCCAATTGGGACACCTTGGGACACAATGGCAGGTGGCAGGAGCGGTGGCATGGGTCCTTCTCCCTCAGAACGCCAGGGACAGGACAGGATGGGGGCTGATGCTCTTGGGACGGATGCACCCTCCACGCAGTGTCAAAATCCACATTGCTGAAAGTATTGGTTTCCTGCTACAGTCACAACAAATTATGGGCAATTAGTGGCTTAAACCACACTTACTTATTATATAAGTTTTAGAGAACCTAAATTCAAAATAGGTGTTGCAACAATAGTTGCTGGTCCATCAGTCTGGTGTGAGAAAAGCGATGTTTCTCCCCCCGCATAAGTATTCTTCTATGTACACTGGATAACCCAGGATAATCTCCCCCACTCAAGATCACCAGTTTAATCACATCTGCCTTGTACGGAAAAGACCACAGTGAAGATGGCAGTAGGCTGTTTCTAGAAGCCTCCTGGGGGTATCTGAGTGAAGTTAGGTTCTCTGTGAGCATAGTGAGGGCGCCTGGTTTTCCCAGCTCCTTCCATGTCCCTGTTTACATGGCCTGGAGATTTAAAACTGTTTACAATTTCCCCAAGGTTGGCCTGGTGCTTGAACAGATTGCCTTCAGCTAAGAACTAATTTCGATAAATGTTCAAGGCTGTTTTCCTACGTGTGGAGAAGGAAAGCTATGTCCTTTCTCCCCTTGTGCTCCCAGAAAGAAAATTCCAGCGTGTTGGCGGGCAGGTGTTTGGCCGTGAGATCTTGGGAGGATTCTAAGTAAGGCAGCGACACTCATCATAAAGTACTGGCCAGAAAGGACGATAGACCTGGCCTACTCTGACATGAAACAAACTCGCATTATGTGGGTGTCGTTGGCATAACAGTGATAATTCGTCTCCCTGAGCCTAGAAATAGCTGCTACCAGCATCTGACAGTGCACAAGCTTTCTAGATAATTACCTCCTCCATCTTGGCTCCTGCAAGACCTTCCCCGCCACACGGAGACACACACGCTTCTAGTCCTGTCTTCCACTGGCTTCCCTCGCTCTCGGAAAGGACTAACCCAAGAGCCAGCAGACTGACCATGTTTGGAACGGAAATCCAGGGCCATTCTTGCTCCGAATCTTGCAAGTTGTTTTTTTTTCCTGTTGTGCTAGAGACTGATCCCAGAGTGTCACACATGGCAGGAGAGCACTCTACCACTGAGCTACACCCTCCTCCCTGCAAAATTTTAAAGAGGGCAAAGTATGAAACCTGGAGCCAGATTTCCGCGCACCAGGAGTCATCAGATTGTCTGGAGGGTGGATAAGCGACAGAATCTGCACGCAGAGCGGACAGCAGGCACAGGCCAAAGGTGAGAAAGAAGGTGATCGGCATGGTCAGTCACAGTACGTAATGACTGTGCTGTGTGGAAGTACACGTGTGAGCACACATGTGAGTGTGTGTGCACACACAGACATCCCACAGTCTACAGAATTGGCTCTAATGAACCGAAGCCAAAGGCTAATATTGAACAGTGACCTTATTAGGGTGGCTGGCCACACAACAGAAACTGCATTTAAAAGGCATCAAGACCAAGAGGAAGGCCCAAGAGCGAGGGAGTCTAGGCAATGAAAGAGGGTTTGCATACTACTCCCTGAAAACGAGCCACACCGAAGAGCAAAGTGCTTCGTGAGGCTCCCTGGAGTGGAGGGCAGGGAGCATTTTTTACTCAAAGGTGTCATCTCTAGGTTTGTGCCAGGACCACTAGGACAGGGATTTACGTTCGATCCATGCATACCTCCTCGCTGCATATGCGGTGCGACTCGGTGTTGAGAGTTGGTGTGCTAGAGTGGGAAGAAGACTCGATGCTGCAGAATGGTTAAAACGGGGGTAAATCTTGGCTGTGCCACCTCACAGCTGCATGACGCGGGCATTTACTCTCCACTGTGTCTCTGTTTCTGTGCCTCCTCAGAGGTGTAATAGTTGCCTACTTCTGCCTACTTCAAAAGGTCGATGAGAAAATAATGTATGTATGCAAAAGTTCTTTCTTACTCTATTAAATATCGCAAAAATTATATATTGCTATTAGAGTAGCAAGGTAAATTTTCGTCTTGTACTTATAATCTAGTTAGGGAAATGATTCATGCATGAGAAACACTTATAGCAAAACCATATTTAACAAAATGTTAGAGAGTCCTGTAGCTGATTAGATTTCCTAACAGCATGTAGCAAAGGCTTATTGTGGGTTACAGATCAAGAATGAGGGGGAGAAAAGAGTCGCTGGGCAAACTTCATGGGAAGAGAAGTTTGACCTGGGAGTACTGAGGCAGAAGGTACTGGAAGAACATTCCAGAAGGTGAGATTCCTCAGGCATTACACAGAGAAACTGTGAAATAAATCTTGGTGGTTTCCCTGCTTCTAAGAAACTCTTTTATATTTCAGACCCATTTATAGTCTTCTCTTACAAAACATGGTGAGGAGCAATTTCTACCAAAACAGAAATGTACACAGAAATTCTACTTTCAGGAACTTATACTACATATGTGTATGTGAAATAATATTTACATAGATGTTCGCTACAGCTCAATTTGTATATTTGATAGAAATTTAATGTAAAAGCTAGAAATGTAGTCTAAGAGCCTGTCAATAGCCGATTGGTTAGAAAACTGTAGCATATCTACAATGGAATATTTTATAGATTATGTAAAATATACAAGACATAAAATATTAGCTTCACATGCACTGATACTGAATACTAGTCACAATTTATTATTCAGTGAAAAAAGTAAAGTCGATAATTATACATACAATACATTACCATTTGTGTAAAAAAAAAGATTCCATACAGATTGCTTATGAA
The DNA here is from genome assembly GCA_004026905.1 of Hystrix cristata. Taxonomy (NCBI): domain Eukaryota; kingdom Metazoa; phylum Chordata; class Mammalia; order Rodentia; family Hystricidae; genus Hystrix; species Hystrix cristata. Next base: position 53,713 of record PVJO010001154.1, read on the forward strand.
GGCGTAGACTAGTTGTACAACCTTTGTCACTAGTAACAGACTGAAAGAAAGACACTTTTCACTGTACACCCTTTTAAATTCTATACCATATTCATATATTACCTATTGAAATTACTGTATATGTATTTTCTGGTACTTTCAGGGACTCCAGACAAATTTCCACACTTTGACTTCAATATTTAGGAAGCACTGATATGCAAAGTTCTCCAAGTAGCCTTTAATTGAAATTGCTTCAGGAAGATACCAATACAAAATAAAGCTGCCCAACACAGGGTCCCGGTCAGTTGTTTGTGGACTTTACTAAGTGGCTGGTATCTGCTATAGGTTGAATTGTATCCGCTTCTTCCAACTGAAATCCAAATTCTCATACATGACTGTACTAGGAGATGGGCCTATATGGTGACAATCAAGGTTAAATGAGATCATATGAAAGGGGCCTAATGCCATGGGACTAGTTAGTTGCCTTATAAGAACAGGAAGAAACTGCGCCTACCTGCAAGAAAGGCTGTAAGGACAGAGTGAGCAAGTGATCACCTATAAGGCAGGAACCAGAAACCAGCCCTGCTGGTATTGAGATCTTGGATTCCAGCCTCTAGAACCATGAAAGAATAAAAATCTGGGGTGCTCTGCGTGGCAGCCTGAGCAGGCCAGTCCAGGCACCATCCTGCATGCCATGGAGCGTGGCAGCCATCCAGCTAGGGGTCAGCTGAGCCTAGCTTGCACAGCAGCACTGCTCTGGCACATAGCACGCTTGCTGCCCTAAGAAGAACCCACAGAGCGGTGTGAGAAGCCGGGGTCCCAGCCCCTGAGCTTCTGCCTTACTGGGTGACCCTCTCTGTCAGCCTCTGCAGGATTTACCTCCAGAATCTCTTAGCTCCTTCCAGCTCACAGGTTTCAGCATCCATGACATACAGAGAGCAAAGTATGCCACTGCCAAGAGCCAAGTTAGCTTCCAAAAATAGTGCAGCTTCATATTTGTGAAAGATAAATAGCAGCCTGTAACCTAGGAGTTCCCAGTCTTGGGACTGGATCCACGTTAGTTCTCAAAGCCTGGCAGAGAAGGCTGCTGCCGAATCCTGCTGCCCCCACCGAAGATGCCTCTGCTTTAAAACCCCACCTTTCAGACACTCGGGCAATCCCAGAAGGGGCACCAAAGAAGTATTAGACCTCACAGACAGACAAAACTATGGCGATTCCTTTTGTCATCCAAGATAACATACATTAGAAGGTGTCACTCATTCTAAGGACGGACAAGCCGACCCCACATCTGCAAAAGAAAGACTCAGGGGCATTCTGATTCTTGACGCGTGAGATCAGAGCATAAGAAAACAGCAGTATGTGGAAGTGTGGCTTGAAGGGATGATGATTTTTCTTCCAATCTAAGATCTGGATCATGATGCAGAAACATTTAGGAGCAAGTATTATACCCTTATGGTTTGGGCATAGAATAATTTAACAACAATGAGCTTAGGAAGTGGTGGTGACCCTAAGGCACGCATACCACAGTAGGCTGTTTGTTATCACTGAGAGCCCTAAAAGATTCGCCATCACTATCTTAGGGAAATGGCGATGTTTGTTACAATCACTTAGGGCACGTGTTTTTCCAAGACAAAACAGGAACCAAGATTGTGGGTGACTATTTTAGAGCATTGAACTAATCCTGAATTTTGGGTAAAAACACATTTCCATCATACCCATTTCTAACAAAGCTAAAGAAAGCTTTATCAGCCTAGGAGCTGAGATAGACTTGACAATTACTTTTTGGAAGGCAGCAAACCTCTTCGAAGAATCAGTGTGGAGAAATGTTGCTTCCAAATCTCTCCAAGTAGATAGTTCTGAATATACAGCAAAATGCTATCAGCAGAGATCTTTCACAAACCAGAACAGGAAAATATCTCAGCACAAATTTCATAATTACTTTCTTGATTTCTTGGGCCAGTATACATAAAATTTCTGGTTATAGTTTTTAATCTTGAAAAACATCTAAAACTCTGGAAGAGTGGTTCCCTCCCCCTCCTGAATCATTATTCTGTACGGTATGTACACAAAGATACTGGTTTACTAACAAATTGTGCAGCTTTGAGCAATACCAAATTGCATGCTGGGGATAGACTAATAACTCCTTTGGAATATTCCAAGTAAATACAATAAAATTTTTATATTAAAATAAAAGGATATTGCAAAGTGTATCGAATTCCAGATGAACATAATTCCTCTAATGATTGAAAACTTTTGACTTTGTTCTTGGCACACATTTAGGCTAAGAAAAAGGTAACAGGGTTTATTAAAAAAAAATTGCCTCGTGGGAAAGGAACAGAGGGACAAGAGAAATAAGAAATAGAAGGAAAGAATGGAAACAAAGCTTTTGTAAATGGGGAGGGAGGAGGAGGGGAGGGGAGGAGAGGGGAATGGGAAAAAAGAAGCAATAAGATATATCATGTACAGGCACAAATCCCCTATGATGAATGTTATCACTATGTACATCTAAAATGTACCATTAAAATACAATAAATTAAAAAAAATTGCCTCATCACATGCCAAATGAGTTGTTGCCTCAAATCTCATGTTTTAAGGTGGTCTTTGGGGAGCCATATAAATATTCACTTCATGGGACAAGTATTCTTATCTGAAAGATTGTTCCTAATTTGCTAGAATCACAAATGGTATCAAACATAAATAACTGTGATGATATAGAACCTTTTCAGTTGAGTTTTGCAAGTCTGATGTCATAATTACTAACAGAATGAATCATTTAGTGCTAATTTTCTGTGGTCTTTGAAAATTGCTACACAGAAAAAGAAATAAGCAAGGCTGACATTACTTATAATCCAGTAATGATGCTGAGTGGAGATTTGAGATGCATTGATCCAATCCATTGGGGTACAGGCAACATATGTTTCATCTGTACTTGATCAGGTTTATGTTGTGCAAAACTTTCAAAAGATTATATTCCCACTTACGTCGATAGTTGTAAAAATTCCACGTATCTTTAAAAGTCTACTTGGAATACCTCGGGATGAATTAAATTCAAAGCCTGTCTCTGAGTATCTTTTTCACTCTCTTTCCTCTGAACATTGTTTTATTTATACCTCTCTGATCATTTCCAATCCCTCACATTTCCACAGTTCTTGCCCAAACTTATAATATTCTGTGTTCCTCTATTTCCTTGACGCTGTTGTCTCTCTCTTTTTTAGTCATTATTAAGTAGAGTTTGGTCCATCTTTCAACCCGTCCCTCTTTCCTTCCTTCCTTCCTACCTTCTTACCTTCCTACCTTCCTCCCTCCCTCCTCTTTTGTCCTCCATTTATTTAGTGGTACTGGGATTCAGACCCATGGAGTACAGAGCTATATCCCAACCCTTTTTATTTCTTCATTTTGAGACAAGTCTCACTCAGTTGCTGAGGCTGGCTTTTAAATTGCAATCCTCCTGCCTCAGGGCTCCTAGCAGCTGGGATTACAAGTGCGTACCACCACACCTGGCTGTATTTCCCTTTTCTAACTGTAAAAAAGATGTAAGATACAACCAAATTTGAAATGATTTTTTTTTCTTTTTAAAAAATAATTTTCCATCAACTGGTTTTCTACTCTTTGCAGAATACATTTTTCTGCCTCTGCGTTAAAACAAAATCCAAAATTATTGAGTAGGTATTTGTATTAGATGTTAAGTACTTTTTTGGGCGGGGGCAGTACTGAGGATTGAACCTACGGCCTTCACACTGAGCCAAGTCCCCAGCCCCTTTCTAATGTTTGAGACAGGGTCTCTTAAATTGCCCATGCTGTGTTTGACTGTGTGAGCCTCCTGCCTCGGCCTCCCACAGTGCTGGAGATGTTAAACACATTTAATGGAGCAAATCATCAGAGAAGGAATGACAGTGATTAAACATTACAGAGTATTCAATTCTGAGTAGGAAAGCATCTTAAAAAATCAGGATGCTTTTACAAGAATAGTTCAAAATCCTAAAAATAGTATAAAAAATATACATCTATTCTGATTTTGTTAAATTTATACATGCTATTCTGAAGAGAATTTTAAGCGTTTACAATAAAAACTCATAACTTCATTTTTCCTTACATTCACTTACTTTCGTATCTATTTTCATACTAATGAATCATGTCTGTAAAAATAGCTTTGCTAATAGTGATTGGTGTGTATATCTGTTTATATCCATAATTTAATTTTTGTTTGTTTTGGGTTGTTGGTTTTTTTTAATAGACAGGATCTTGCTATGTAGCCCGGGCTGGCCTTGAACTTGTCCTGCCTCAACATTCTGAGTTCTGGGATTACAGGCGTGCATATCATATCTCACTGAACTTTTTTATTGGCAAAGTAGCCTGTGACACGGCCTTTATTGTACTTGATTAAGCTCGTACCAGGACAGGTTATCTGCTTCCTGTCGTAGCTCTACAACAGTCTCTCATCCTAAGAACAGATTTATGCAGTCAGCCCTAACTCCATCTGCTTCCCTCGCCTCCTCCTTTCTCTGCTCAGTACCCTAAACTGGGCCGCACTGAATGGTTCAGAGCTTGGGTCAAAACGCTGTGGTTACATAAACAGTCACTCTTTCTGCCTTAAGAAAACGCTCCCCCAAGAGTTATCGACATGCCTCTCAGGTCAGAGAATGCAGCTCCTTCCTGAGCGTGAACTGAAAATATCACCGGCTGGCCTAATCTGACAGACACGCTGCTAACCTGTTACTTGGGGCTGTTGCATGCACCAAGGGACACGGCGACAGTGTGAACAGGTACTCCAGCTTACAAGCAGGCCAGACAGAGCGCAGCAGGGATGAGCTCAGAGCCCAGAACGGTCCTAGCTCTGATTCTGCCGTGCTGGCAACTCACATTCCCTCACTGAGCCACCGTTTTCCCACCAGTGAGGATGGTGTTAGAAATTTCCGAGCTGCTTTCTAGCTTCTCTGGTTTGTGAACTCTTCGCGGAATGCTCTCTACACTCAAAACAGGAAAGGGTATTACCTGTGGCATTCAATACACACCCAGTGCTTTCAGAACTGTCTGACGCATAGTAGATGCTAAAAGGCACTTGTAGAATGAATGAGAGAAGAGGCGAGTTGGCCATTTGGCCATTACCATTCTACAGAGACTGTTTTTAGTTTTTTCTCTCTCTCTGTTTTTTTTTTTTTGAGACAGGATCTTGCTGTGTAGTTCAGGCTGGCCTGGAACTCATGGTGATCCTCCTGCCTCAGCCTCCTGAGTGCTGGGATTACAGGCACATGCCACCACACCTGGCTCTCAGCTTCTCTTTCTGCCTGATAGAGATATATTTCTTGAGCAGACACAAACTTACTATTCACTTGTTGGATCAAATCTGAGAGGTAAAAATTAAAAAAAACATATTAAAAGACTGGACTTTGAGAACGAAGGAGAAAATCCACAGGAGCATTTATAAGGGGTAAACACATGATTCACGATAGTCCCACAAGTGTGTGAGCCGTCAGGATGAGTCTCCATTACAGGAAAGCACATGTACCACATGGCACAACTTCCAGGGAGCCAGCGGGGCCTCCTCAGCCCACACACCTTAAACTGCAGCCCTCAGGAACCACCAGAGGGAGCTGTCTGCTGAAGTCCCCGCGGCCGACTGACGGCCCAAAGGAGAAGCAAGGGCAAGAAATGAGCCAAGTGGCTCCTACCCTCTGGTTCTCTCACTTTCCTCATTGTGCTTTCCTACTTTGGTGACGTCTCCCACATTCCATCCACAACATTTACACATACCCACAAGCCAGTTCTTCCCATAACCCAGAAATCCAAGCGAAGGAGAAGAAGGCATGGATGCTCCCACTGATTCGGTGGGGAAGAGATGCAATGCAAGCCTGCATCGCCTTCAGGACCAGTGAGGGGAACTAAGGATGTTATCCCTGCTTCTTTCCACCACTTGTTCCTTCCTTTTCCTTCCAAGTCCTTCTTCACTCTCATCATGCTTTGTGTGAGTCCTCGATGAAGCCATCAGAATAAACACCATGAGGAGCTTGGATCTGAGAATGGCTTGCAGGTGAAGCCCCCCAGCATCAGGAGAGGAGAGGAAGAAGTGGGGTTGAGCTGCTGGGTACCAGAAACTAATTCGGATTCTGGAATCAGTTTCTCAATGAAACATCGTACCTACTAACGTGATTCTATGAAGTTTTTAGTTCAAGCATTCAACAGGTGTGTATGGGGCATTTACAGTGTGCCATGTGAGGCTCTGGGGCTACAACAGTGAACCAAAAAATGTGTGGTCCTTGCTGGCATGGGGCTTAAAGTTTAGCGAGAGAGACAGATATCAATTTAAAGAAATCTCCATGGAGAAGTGCATAATGACAACCTGGGGTAACTAACAAAGAGAAAAGGAATGAGATTCTGTGTGGATGTTCTAAAAAAGAAGCCTGCTGTAGGGCAAGGAGTCAGGGAACCCTTCCCAGACGAACTGGCACTACTGCTGATTTCTAAATAAGGAACAGAAGACTGCAGCAGAGGTGGGAGTGGGAAGCAGAAGGAAAATGAGGACGCAGGCAATTAGAACCCCTTGAACTTTAAAGTCAAGTCTCTAATTTTATACATCATCTGATTCAGATGTTGCTAACTGAATTATTTCTGAAAACGTTCTAAAAATGTAGTTATTGGTAAGAACATCCTGGTAAGGTCAGAGGCTAGAGACCCGGGTCATATGGAGACAGGATTCCAATCAGTGGTCCCTAATGTCATTAATTCTGTATCTTGTTATGACCGTTTTTGTGTTTTGTAACTACAAACCTGTCCTTTCTAGGTTATTTTTCTAACCAGTTGTCTTTAAGACACATGGACTTCAAAAGTTACTGCCTTTGTAATCATTAATCATCATTATCACAAGAAACTGTTTCAATATTGTAGGTAAGAGAAAGGCTTCAAATCTCTGTTCTCTACTTGTCTCCATCTAGGCTGGAATGGACCGATGAATCGGTGAAGTCTCAAGTGAAGGATTTTTGTTTCAATAAACAGTATGATCAAAAGCTCTGTCCCGAAAAAGAGCACAAGATGTTCAAGAGTGCTGGACAGAAGTGGGCAGATGAGGAGGTAAAATCAGCAGGGATACAAGGGATGAAGGAGGAATGAAGTGCTGGCGTCAAGGTTGACTCTAACATTTCTCACCTGCCCACCTGTGCAGAGAGTGGGACCATTCTTTGGAGGTGAAGAATGAAAGAAATCTGAATTTGGGGGAGAAGACACAGTTTGGGACATATTCTGTTTAAGGTGACTTGGAGAAATCCAAAGTCATCTCAGGTCTAAAGTCTCCAATGATTTTAAGAAATCCAAAGTCACCTTCTGTCCAATAAAATCCAGGGACTTTGAGTGGACAGAGCCACCAAGAAGTTTGGAGGAGAGATCACACCTTTGAAGCTGTCAGCACACGGATATGGATGAGATGGAAAGGTAGATGGCAAACGGAGAATGAGATCTAAGATTAAGTGCTGGGAGATTGTATGTTTAGTGCTAAATAGAAGAGAAGAGTCAGAAAAGATGGACCCAAGGGCTGGGGGTATAGGTCACCATTTGCACAGCATGTGTGAGATCCTGGATTCAATCATTAGCACTGCCAAAAACCAAACCAAACCAAACCAAACCAAAAACCTAAACCCAACCCGACCCAATCCGACCCAACCAAACAAAACACACCCAAGAGACTGAGGAAAAAGCAGGCATGACAAATGCAGCCATGATCAGTGCTGCACGTAGGCCCGTTAAGGGAGGAAATACATTTTTTTCAGCTCCGCAAATCCTAGAAAAGATGGACTTCCTTGAGATGACGGCATAAGCACCATGTGGACACTTGTGGCAGTCCTCCTATGCTGCAGAGAAAATCTACGAGAAATGCGACTACACCAAAATGGGACTTAGCAACAGACTTTACAAACTGAGTTTTGGAATACAACCCATTTGTAATTTGAATCTGTCATGTGCTATGCTGGGGAATACATTTTTACTTTTGTTAGAGTTTAAATATTTTTAATACCCAGAACTAATTTTTTCCTAATAGTACATTATTCTTAGAATTTGCTATAATTTAAGTTTCTACTTTAAAAAAATAGAATGATGATTGAGAAATGAGATATGTACAAATTTATCCATTCTGTGCCTTTTTTGGGAGGGGGTTCTCAGACTGGCCAGTTTGGCTGTCATTTTTGTGGTCTCCTCTGAACTATTACACCCTCCCTTCTGGTGACAGCACTAGCAAACGACCAGTACAATCCCTGGGAAAGAAACACCTGGGAGTGATGGAAGGGAAAAAAAAATACACATATCTACAGCAGAAAATTCTATCTATATATATAGAGAGAGGTAGAGAGAGAGAGAATGGATAATAGTATGTAAAATATGTAAAATATAGATATTTGTAAGAAAACTACAGGTATCTGAGAAGTTAATCCTTAATAGGGAAAATTCACTGTATCTCCTAAAAGGCATTTTAGTTTCCAGCCTTTGATTGTTTGCATTTTATTACTTTTTGATTTTGGATGCAAAATACTGATTTCCAAAGATGAGAAAAGATTTGAGGTACTAAAATCCTCATCTTTTCTTTTTATAGTTTAGCTCCAGGGATTCACATTCACATACCTGGAATACAGAAAGAACTGGAAAGCAGCCTGCTTTGACCCTTATTCCAGTATAACAAACTAATGAACATTCTGGCTTATCTATACGGAGTTGTGGTGAGAATCCTTTGTTAGGAATCTGCAAAGATTCTCCTCCTCAGACAGTGAAAGGCCGCAGACAGACAGAGGATCACTGTGGATCTGCCCTACGAAATGTGTGACTTTGGCCTAATTGGTAAATATCTCTGAAACTTGCCTTCCTTCTCTGTAAAACAAAGTGAACGGACTTCACAAATAACCTTTACATTTCCTGCGAGGCCTATAATCAGATCGCTGCATGTTTCAGTTGGTTTGTGGTAACCTTAGTGGTCTCAATCATCTTCACACTTAGAGGTAGTTTGTATTTAAATTTTCTTACTTTTAGTATGTTCACAATGACTTCACCAAAATAAAGACCTAAAAGTTTTACTTGGCCAAAGGCAGATCGAAAGATTGGTACGGCGTCCACTCCTTGATGTAACAGGATGAACAGTCACGAGGTACGGCTCTCTGCAACCTGCACGCTTTGCACTTCTCCACCCTCCCACGGAGTGAGTGCTGCACACGTGTTTTATCTGAGCTTCAAAGACAGCTCTGGGCATGTATCCCTCTTTCCTTCCCGAGCTTAGAAAGCAGAACAATGTAAGACTTAACTGGGAATGTGAGAATGCTTTTTCCATAGTTGCCAGACAGGTGATCTTGTAGTTTTTAGAAGAGTTGGTATTCAAACTCGAGCCTCATGAATTGCAAAGCCCACCCTCTTTCCAATGTACCAGTTTACCTCCAAAAAAGCAAGTTACAAAACTAGGAATTTCTTGAATTATTAAAGAGGAAATGGCTTTCTATTGCTTGTGTATTTCATTTAAAAAAATCACTACATTGTATAGAAAGATCTTGGGAAGCTTCAAATTTGAGAAGACAGATGGGTAAAAGTTTTTCCTCACTAACATCACTCATGCCACATAATTTGTGTATTTGTCTACTGGATCGACTTCAACTCTTTCACATCGTTAAGGTTTTTGTATACATCTGTAGACTAAAGTGACTGTATCTTCATTTTGGTGTTTAGAATGCTTGATATTGTGGTTCTTAGTGATTCAGCTATAGAGGTGGGAATACAGGATGTGTGCAGTGGGGTTAACAGGGATGAGTTGCTGTTCGTCTCAATCTGCCAATTTTGCACTTCTTTGCTTTCCCAAGGAATGAATGTCCCACACATCTTGCTGATTTCATTGACAGCTGGGACTCACCAGCTTCCTTCCTCATCTCCAAAAAGCAGGCATCACTGAATAAAGAGCTCTTGAAATTTTTGTGAGTATAAGTACATTTCCATTTTTACCAGGTAAAGCAAGTGAAGATTCTAAATGAAAACCCTGAACAATCAAAACTAAGAATAAGAATGAGTGAAATGACGCGTTCCACTCCCATTCCATACAAATTCCAGCACTGCTCAGCAACTGTGGCTGGATCCTTACCCACTGGGCAGACTCTTCTATTGTGAGCTAAATATGCTCTGTTGCTACCAGCTTTGAAGTTTCAGATTCTTAATAAGTAACTTTCAATATATATTTGGAAATTCTATTAGCATCAGTTCAAACATTTTTTTTGACATTTGTTAACCTTTGTTCATAAGAAGTCTAAGTTCTTTGCTAATTTTAAATTCAGTTGACTGCCTTTTCCTTACTGATTTGTAGGATTTCTTTATTTTATGTACATCTTTCATTGGATATATGCAGAGTGTTTATCTACTAATAGGTGCCTGTCTTTTTACTCTTTTTTGTACGTCTTTTTATGAGTACACATTCTCACTAATAGGTAGCCCACTTTGTGGAACGTGTGAGGGCAGAGCACCAGGCAAAGATTTTCTATTTAGGAAATCTTTGTTTATCTGAGATTACAAAGATAGTCACCTAGATTTTTTTGATTGTTTTAGTTTTCACATTTAGATCACCCCTGCCCGAGCCTGAACCCAGGGCTTCTTATACCTGCTAGGCAAGCAAGCTACCACTGACCTAAATCTCGTAATTTTTTACGTGGCCTCGCTTCTGGTAATGTTCAGAGAGCCTTTACTTACACAGGGATATCAAATGGACTTAGTATCATTCATTTAAAATAGCATCCTCTCTCGGTGTTGCAGTACACACAGTTCACATTAAGTGACCCTACATGTTTTGGTCTGATCCTGGATGCTTCACTATTCCAGTCTTATTTGTCTATCCCTGTACCAACACCACACTGTCCTAATTACTATAACTTTGTTGTAAGTGTTGATATCTGTCCTGTGAGTTATCCTACATTGTTCTTCTTTGGTGTTGCCTAGGGTATCTTCAGTCCTTTGCGCTTTCCTGTAATTTTAACATTAGCTTGTCATTTCACACACACACATGTACTGTGTAAATATGTGTGCCTTGCTTGGGTTTTAATTGGGATTTATTATAGTGAAAAGCATGACGCTGCTTGGGTTTTACTGGAACTTATCATGAAAGGTGCCACAATTAATTAGAGGAGAAATTAAAACACAAGATATTATTCACCAGAAACTCTCCTCCCTGCCACTAAAAACTTCCCTTTGGACCTAAGAGGGTGCACAGATGACATGGTCCCACTGGCATGGGGATTCTGGGATCCTGATCACTATAGCATGGGCCTGATGAGAAGGCGTGCAGCTTGAGGAAGACAAAAACAAGGTTTTCTAAAGCGCAGGAGCCCTCTTGGCCTGGGCCTAAGAGTAGTACTGACGCTTCTTAAAGGACTGTTATTTAATATGCATAATAATGGACTACTTTTATTCACGGTATTAAAAAATCCTTATTTCTATGAGCCACTGGCATTCCTACTCACCATTATTATAGTATTAATATTCTAGAAGTACTCTCTTTTCTCCAACAAAGAAGACCTTAAACTTTAAAGAATTTGCAGTAATACTGAAATAGAAACAGGTGCTGAAAAGCAATTGAACTTTTTATTCGTCTTTTCCTCCCATAATGCTAAAAGCCGTGTACTGGGTGCCATTTCTATCTCCTCTTGACTAATTCAAAAGAAAAAGGGAAAACTTCACGGCTACTCATTAGTCCAGGCCATGATGGTCCGCTGCAGCCGACCAGAAGGTGGCTGTCACTGGGGTTCCCGAGAAACGCCCTACCCTGGCGGCTGGGCTGAGCGAGCTGCTGGCTCCGGCTCTGGTCCTTAGCGGCCCCACCCTTACCTCAGAAGCAGCCACGACATCCTATCTATTTACTTATTTATTTTGAAAAGAACAAAAGCTATAAATAACATACTCTCCTAGATGCCTCCTGTGCAGACGGCATGCCTGGGTAACTAAAAATTAAACGCTGAAGTCAAGTAGATTTGACTCTCATTTTAGAGCTGTCATCTTATCCATGTGTGACAAGGATGTGGGCAGCATCACAAAGTCTGTAGGTCTGCAAGGATTAAACGGAACTGTGTACATAAAAGGACCCAGTACAGTGCTGCGATGTTCAATAAATAGAAATTTCTTTTGTTTTCCTCTCTAGTGCTCTCCACTGCATGTGACTTGAAATTTCAAATCATCACAAAAAATAGATCAATCACAAATTAGAGTATAAGTGACTCTTATTCACTCCATGATAATGAAATTCTACACTGGAACATATGAAACCAAGGCTCAGATTCACGTGCACAAAAATCTCCTTAGAGTGAAAGGAATTCTGGAAGCTTATCAAGGGATGTACCTGGTTGTGAAGAACAAAGAATCCTTTTGATACTAAATCGAGCTTCCAGACTTCATCATATTTAAGGCTTTAGCTGTGTTCTGCTTAACCTAATTCTTTTCTGAGTACAGCTACTCTTTAGAAATCACTTTTTCACTAATCACTGCCAATCCATATTAAAGATATTGTGAAATAAAGAATCTTTTCTTTCAGAAAGCCGCAGTTCAAATCATCACACAGGCCGTACAAAGAGCTTCTGAAAGCTCGCAGGCAGCTGCCGTTCTGGAGAAGAGCAGCGAGCAGCCTGCAAGCAGAGGCTGGTCCCTGCTGCCCTGCGTGGCACAGGGGAGACCGCCGACCGCGCGGCGCACTGTCACAAACTGGCTGTGACACCTCAAGAATCCAGGCCTTCACCCTTAAAGGCAACTGCAGTTAGCGCTGTGTAAATGAATAGGCGCCTCCCACTTTGTATCATTAAAATATTTTGAGTTTGTGCGTGTGTACATATACCAACTCAACAAAATATAAAAGAATCACATGAAAAATGGACACTCTGTATACACACGTACCCAAGAGACTGTTACAGCTTTTTCTGTTTATGTGTCAGGGACGCTACGGCTTCTTTACTAAAGCAAGAAAACCACTCCGAGTTGCCTGTCACTGACATGCTAGGGTCACATTACAGGAGGCCGTGTGGTGACGGGTAGATTCCTGCTGCTTTGTCTGCACATGACTCGCTGAAACTTCTAACCAAGGCCCTGCTCCCGGGGAAGCATTATTGTGTGAGTTCCACGAAAAACATCATTTTAAGAAATAAATAAGAAGTCCTGGACCTTAGGAGTACAGTAAGGTCACAGTTACAAGAAAAAAAGTTTCTAAGGACATGCGAAAAATACCAAATGTAGTCAGGGTTTCTGGAGTCTTTCTGATTCACAGCGAGCTCCTCTGAGTGGCCGCTATGAATTTGTGGAGTCGCTGATTACGCCAGACAGAACACAGACATCTGCAGCACCCACTGGAGCAAATAATCAGGGCAAATGACACCTTTGAACTGGGGGGCTATTTTTTTCCCAATAAAATTAAAGTCCTCAGGAAGAGGCTGTCATAGTGCAAACGCCTTGGTGAGCCAGACAAAATCCCACAAACAGAAAGCGCCACGTTGTTTTAAAAAAAGATAATTTTGGAAGGAGAATGTATGAATCATCAATCAAAAACTTGTTGAAAATGGTTACTAGAAACAAAAGTGGTGGGGTAGGGAGAAGAGCAATCTACTGCCTTCCCCTAGTCTCTGTTCTCTCTAAATGCAGCCCTACTCAGGGCCCCTTTGCAGCCCTCTGAACCTTCTTGCTTTCTCCACCCTGCTGGGCCTCCACATCACCCCGTGACACACTGGCTCTGTGCTCCTCGCATGTCCCTTTCGATGCTGCTGGTCCTGCCACAGCCTCCAGAGCTGCCCTTCCTCTCCCAAGAAAGCCTAGTGTCCCCTTTTCCCCGAGTTCTAGAAAACCCAGCTGGCAACTCCTGCGACACCTGCTCCCACACCTCCTGCTGCCTGTGGGGATGCAGCAGATCCCCTTCTCTGACCTCCCTTGCCTCTTGGCTCTGTAGGAGCCTTTCACTTGTATTAGAGTTAAATTTTTAATTTGCTTTGGAGTAGGCAACACAGAGCAATGCGTAAGGAAATGGTGCCCGATGACAGGCTTTTTGGCTTTGAGTCCTGCTTCCAACATTTCCACAACTTGTATACATTTGGGCGAGTTGCTTACTTTGGCTATGCCTCGATTGCCCTATGTATGAAATAGGGAGAGTGAAATCACGGCATTCATAGGGTTGCTGTGAGGAATACATGAGTTACTGTATATAAGACAGAATTGTGCCAGGATACAGTAAGCACAGCATTATTATTAGCTGTTAATTTGGCATCAACAACAGCTTTGGACATGAGATAGTTTCTGCACCATCTCTGCCTGTAAGATGGCTGGTTCAAGCCCTGACGTCCTCTCAGCTCTGCTACCACCTGGAGAAGATCAAGGAATCCACCTGTGGGTCTTGTCCGCTCTGCTCACATGTTCAATTGCCAGCACACTGCCTGGAGTAGAAGAGGTAAGGAAGGGAAACCAAGTTGAGTACCTGAGATACGCCAGAACCCTGGGCTAGATACAATCCCTACCTCATGTAATCTTCACATAAGTCCTACAAATTGAATGCACATTGGTCTGCGAATCTTGATTGAAAACAAGCTGGCTATAAAAACCCACTGAGGCAAATGTGGAAAATGAGTGTGAACTCTTCAGAGGATACTAAGTATCAGAGGAGACTAAAGAGTGTTTTTCAGTTTTACGAAGTGTGATAATGCAATCAATGGTGGTTATAAAGTTTTTAAATTGTCCTTTGTAGCCAGAGATCCACATCGAAGTATTTACAAGTGAGATTATATGGTGACTGGGCTGGACGTAACATATTTCACTGCTTTTCCACACCATAAAAGTCTGTAGTGGACAGATGACAAAATATTGGTATGATTTCGTTAATTTTTAAAGATGTATGATGGGAAGAAGGGGTATCGTTCTTTCTGTATCTTTCTGTGTTTTTGAAAAGGTATTTCACTTACAAACAAGAAACTGAGGTCCCTATAGGTTAACTGATTTGTTCCGGGTCACAGAGCTAATAACACAGTTAATGCTACACTGCATTCCTAAGAGTGGATTCTCTATGCTTTCTATGTTGTCTTTCTCTTTGCATAAATATTTTTTTTGCATCTTCAAACACTTGCTCTTTCTTTACTCCAGTTTCTGAAGTTTTCCTTTTTGCCAACGCAGCCTCTCCCACATCCTCAGCAAGAGAGAAACACTCCCAATTCTTACCTCCACCTACCTTGCTTCCAATTTGATTATAGGGACCTTTCCACTAGTCTCCTCCCCCTTTTCAAGGTCTCCCTGTCGGTCATCTGATCCAAAGTCTGATGATCTTCTCATCCTGTTAGATCACTGCTTTCCACTTGAGTCCTTCTGTGACTATAACTGCTCTTTCCTCGCCATTTCCAATGTTTCTGGCCACCACCACTCAAAGCAACAAGGTTCTCAAAGGCGAGAACACAATCTAATTTCCGAACCATTCAGACATTTCTTACTTTCATCCTAGTAATACCTCTGCAGTTGACTAACAATCTCCTTCTGCTCAAAACTCTCCTTGCTGTTCCCTGCCCTGTCCCGAGTTGTCTGGGTTCTTTCCACATCTCTGACTTCTCCCTGGAATCAACTTCTCCATCATCCACTCCAGGGAAAAGTTCTTCCAGATTCATCCTGCAGTCCAGTTCCGCTCACTGGAAATCTCCACTGTCGACACCTGAACAGTCACCTAGAAGGGCACATCTTTATCCCACAGCCAACCTTTCCCTGGAGATCACCAAATCTCACAGTTGAAAGAAATCTTAGAAATTACGTAGTGGCTCCCTTCACCCTCTGTGTGACTCCTCTCTACAAAGTAAAATAAGTGGATTTATGCCAACATACCCCGTAAACTATAAAGGACCATAAAAATGTTGTCTGTTTTGATCTAGTCCTATACAGCCAGTTGCTGGCTGAACATCTCTATATGATTGTTATTTAAGCCCCTTCACCTTAAAAATACCCCAAGTGGAATTTACCATCTTTCTCAGAAACCAGCTTCTTTTTCTAACATACCTATGTCTGTGAAGGGAACCACAATTACTTTGGTCATGGAGTTAAGATCTTGGGATCATCTTAGACCCTTTTAGAGTAGTTTAGGGCACACAGAATAGAGTGGGAAATACAGGGCATTCCCGTACATTCTCTATTCCAGGCATAGCCTGCTCACTAATGACATCCCACGTCAGTGTGGTATATTTGCTTAGTCAATGGACCTACATTGTCACATCATTATCGACCAAAGTCCATCATTTACATTTGATTCATCCTTGGTGTTGTACACTCTATGGTTTTTGACAAACGTAAAATAATGTGCATCCATCATTGTAGTACCATACAAAATGCTTTCACAACTAAAATCCCTTTCCATGGCTTGACAGCTTATTTATTATTTGTGCTGAATAATATTCCGTTTTCTGGATGTACCACATTTAACTCACTCATCTACTGAAAGACATGTTTGCTTCCAAGTTCTGGCGGTTATACATAAAGCTGCTATAACCATCTACATACAGGTCTCAGACTTTCAAAAAATGCTCCAGTATAAACCTCACATCTGAAAATAAAAATTTGTATGATGCTCAGTGTTTAAAAAAAATACACTACCTCATTTGATATGGGTATAATTTCCTGACTATCAACAGAAAGCAGACCCAAAGGGTCATCCACGGCTCCATAGTACAGAGAGGAGAGAGAAGGAACTTGGCCCTTTAAGTGTCTCTCTCACTGCTCTACACCTCTGAGTCCTAGTGATGTCTTAAACCCACCCTTTTGCTTTCATTTCCACTGTCACCAGTGTGGTACAAAAAGCACCTCATCATTTGCACGGACTCTCTGTGCCCTGCTATCCACATACATTTCCAGTCTAACAATTCCTTTCCACTTCACCTGTGGGTGTCTTATAGAGTTTCTGAACAGTTAAGACCTCCACTGCCTGCCTGCGAAAGCTGTAGGATCTGTCTGTCGCCTACTGACTAAGGTCAAATACCTTACCCCGGCACTTGGAGCCCTTCCACTTGGGTACCTACCTCCTCGAGGTCCCTGCACGTTTTCTACTCCATAAACAAAGCAGTACCCTGCACTTATCTGTCTTGTGCTAAGTCCTGTGACACCAAGCCTTCTGCTATGCAGATCCTCTCTGTCACCTTCACTGACTAATTTCTTCAGGTGGCTTCCAGCTACAGGTAGGAGAGGGAGGAGGCCGGTGCTCAGAAAAGGTCTCCAGCTGTCCACTGCTTGCCCCTGTGCTACATACATTTGGGAAAATGAAAAACACCACAGAGTGCTTTCCTAGCATTCAGTAGGTGTATTCGTGGGTAAACTAAAACAAAAGCAGGTGTAAACCTGCCACTAAAACTACCGACTTCCCATTTCTCGGTTCAAAGAAGTGGGACAGGTAATAAATCCACAGAAATATCACACAATTATTTTTCCAAAGAGTTTTCCCAGATATACAGCACTGCTAGGTGTGTTCTTCCTAATTATAGAATGACAGAAAAATTCTTTGAAAACAGCCTTACATCAAAGAAATATACAAAAAAGGGACTTTTCCCAATAATATGAGAAGAAATCCAATTCAACGAATAAAATGAGTCCAAGATTTCCCTAAACATAATTACTTGCTTTGTATAGACCACATTTTAATCTTGTTTGCGGAAAGACACACTCCTGAATCTCAGAATGTAAATAAGATAAAGATTTAGGAAAAGAAGATCTGCATCAAATATGAAGTACTTAATATTCATCAAGAAAATAATTTTAGGTATCTGCACCTGACACATTTTTAATTCTATGCAATTTATTTAAAACTATTTTATCCAGATATGAAAACAGCAAAGTTTCAAGTATCCCTATCATGCTTTTTGGAAGTTGTAGACTAATAGGCTATATTTAGTTTTTATTAGATGGCAACTATCACCAGTTCAGCAATCAGATCCTTTATTTTAGGAAATGTTACGACAAGAACATCCCAGAACTGCATACAGTGTTTAAAGTGACTTTTCCCACCACAGGGAGGTTTTGTTTTCCTTTTAATGACTGAAACAAACAAAAACCATCTAAAACTGGAGGTTCTGGCAGAATCAGTGTTCTTTCCTGTTGTGCACCTTTCTGTGAACTTGACCTTGGACTTGTACTTATGAGCCGGGCCTCTGAGGACAACCTTGTTAAAGACAATTTCGTACCAGGAGCTACACAGAGAGGGCCTTGTGGGCACAGGTGAATGCAATTATAAACTTTTACCAAAAACTTGATCTTTGACCTCTTAGTGATTTTCTTTTTTGCCCAGGGCAGTTGTCGCTTTGTGGGGACAGCAGTCACCTCCAGCCGCCAGACTCCTGCAACAGCACCCAACCACGACCAGCTACATTCTCCCAGGCTAATGAGCTTGCTATTCCTTTATTTCGGAACATATCTTAGTTAATTTGGATCAGTGGTTTCCAAGGTGTTAACGTGACTTCTTAAAGGTGCTGTTTAAAGGGTTAGAAATGTGTGCTACATTTTCACTACCATTTCAATGTCTCCCTTCCACTGCCAGCCCCTCCCTCCACCACGGCATATGTTTAAGAACTAAACTGAGATTTAAGTATCTGCTGTCTAGAAATGCATATGAAAACCTTTCCACATTTCCAATTCTAAGAAGAGCAAATGTCTCTTTTGTATGCCTTTAATGCTAACCAACTAAAGTGGTTTTCTGAACAACAGATATCCAAGTGATAACTGCCACAGCAAGGTTACTTCTTGGTTCTCTGATGGGCCCTCTTAAGCTTACAGAGAAGATAGCTTTAAAACATAAACACGGTGGTTTAGCTTTTTATGGTCAGGCTCTGAATTCAGCTTGTATATATGTCCAACTTAGCCTGGCAAACTGCTTGAATCACTCATAAAGTACAATATAAATGGCTGGCACATCTGTGCTACCTGCTTGGAAGGCTATCATCTCCCTGAATTCTTTGATAATGTTTCCCTACAGTTTCACTTTCTCAGCTTCTTCATCCACACAACCTTCTCTTTTCAGTCCCTTGGCCCCTGCAGAGTTGTAGGTTTGTTGGCCTGTTTTCATTTTATTTTGTTTTACTGATTAACAACAAAAAAGAAAAAAATTCCTTAAAATCGCTCATGCATGTATTTTGTAAGTTGGTCTAACTGTGTGAAGCTTGGTTGCTCCATTGCCTGTGGTATATTTCCAAGACATTTCTGGTCAGTGAGACTATTTAGAGTTTCCTCTTCTTCACCCTCCTCTATTCCCCAGCAAGTGGGCAGTTCACTGGGTAATTTCCTTGCAGCTATGATGCAACTCCACATCCTGAGGTCAGGTACAGGTGGCATTACCTGCACAAGGGCTCAGCGGGCTGAGGGGCAAATGAGTGTGGGAATCCAGTTGAATCTCTGCTAGCAAGCCTTGTGCCCATGGAGCTCGTGGCTTTTCATATTCACTCCAAAGCCCCTTCTTAAGTAGCGTGGCTCTAGAAAAATACTGCTGGGGTTGTGATGCCTCTTCCTACTGCACAGGGGACCTAAAGCTGATGGGCATCTTTAATCCTATCCTTCTAAACAAAAGAACAGGGCAGAACCTAGGCGCCATGATTGGTGCCTAGGTTCATACAAGTCCTACCTCCTCACCTCAGTCTGCCAGTTCCAGGCGGGCGAAAGCTAAAGCATGTGTCCTTTCATGAAGTGTTTATTTCAGAGGCTCTTTATGGTCTAAGAGATTTCATTTGGTTACATTATGGAGTCAGATCCACTGAGGGCTGAGGATGAGGGTCGGGCTAGGCCAGACCTTGCACACTGGATGTGGAGATAAACACAGTGGTTAAGCTGTGTCAAAGAAAACCAGAGGTAAATAGTAGCTACACTGATAAAAACAGATTTTACTTCAGATTACCACAACAGAAGGAAAGAATCTCAGTATGGAGGTGTGCTTAATTCTGCAAACAGCACGAGCAAGTAGAAATTTATAGTCAAGGAGAAGGTTAGGGCAGGCGGACAGGAAATTACTAAGAGAAAACACCAGGGGTAACGGTGGAATTCTGGTAAGAACATTTTGTCAGGATCCTTATAAACCTGGACAATATAGAAACAAATGTGGAATTACAAAAATCTAGAGTATGGTCAAGAAAAGATTCTTTAATCAGTAGTGTTGAACAGGAAAAAAAAAAAGCAACAATAACAACAAGAGCAACGCTTTCTTAGCCTTTCTAATTTGGCTATAGACTCCAGCAAAGCATTACTGTCTGGTCACAAACACTGCTGTGTGGCATCAGAAACCTAATGCTTTGGAAGTAAGAGAGGAAAAGAGGCACAATCGTTAATGCTGCCCCTCTGCTTGGCTGTTGGGACCTTTTGTTCCTCAGGCTAACAATTGAGGTATACAAACGATTCTTTGCCAGCAAGCTGGAATGCTAAACACATGGATTAAATCAGGAGAACATCTGATAAAAGTTACAGATAATTGTACTTCAAAGACAGCTGTATTTTCCATTTCCACATGCTTAAATTGTTTGGTGCACATGCAATTTGTGCAAAATAGGCCCTTCAGGAACAGATGTGTGCATTGTTACAGGTAGAGGCTCAGCATGCGGATATGCGGCTATCAGTAGTGTCGTATGCCAAATTCTCTCTTTTCCTGGTGCCCCATATCAATACACTGAGAATGGGAAAGACCGAATGAAATGAACTTTGTGGCAATGTGCAAGACAGAAAAGGGAAAAGGCGAGACCTTAGCCGTGCTGCACAGCCTGCCGACCGCCCCCGCAACCAGCGCACACAGGAGAACGTGCGCTGCACACACGCTCCACTCCTGTCTGGGCGGAATGCAGGCGACCCCAGACAGCAACAACTGGAGGCCCAGAAAACGCGAGAAGACGTGGGTGCCAACTAAATAAGGGGTGATGGGAAAGAAAGGCTTCTTTGCATAGGTAAAAGAGGTTCCTGGGGATAATCAACTGGTGTGCAATTTGGAAGCAAGTTGCAGGATCCCTCTGCGCCAGCATTTGTTCTGCAGGCCGACAGGATAATGGTTCCCAGGATGCCCTAGGTCTTTCCAAAGCCTGTGACCCTCTCACGAGCTTCTCCCATCCCCCACCGCCTCACTTAAAAAAGAACATACTGACTGTATGCAAGGGCTGCTGGGGGGTGTTCCGGGTGAAAAAGGCCACGTGTGGCAAAGCACCCTTAGAAATGTCATGCCGCTGGCTGTGGCTGTGCACAGACGGGGCATAAGGTGATACCTCTGGAAACTGTTTGACTGGTGCCTTTGCCAGGTAGAGCTCATTTCTCAGCCCAAACATAAAACACGGCTCAGTGACCATGTCAAGTTTAAAAGTTACGGTGTGAAACAAAAACTCTGAGCAGATACCATCTTCCTCTTCTAGCACCCACTTTCCATTCTGTATGTCCAAAGGGTGAATAAATGAAACATGATTTAAGAAAGCAGATTGCTTAAAATATTAGAGAAAACCCAATATCAAGTTGGGAAGGTTTTTTAGTGCATTTTTGAGATTCCTTTTCTGAAGCGCTTTTCATTATAGATCACGTCAAAACCCTTTCTGTACCACTTAAACAAAGTGTGACAAAATTTTCTGGAACAGTATGACTGAAATGCATGTTATTCTAGTCAAGGGATTGTCAAAAGCATCTAGTTAAACTCCTTCCCCCAGCTACTTTCCATCTGAATCTGCCATTACTATAGTGAACTAATTCTACTCTTGCTCCTCGTACTCTCATGGATGTAAGATTATGAATAGTAAGATTGTGGAAACTGTTACAATGTTAGAATAATGAGAGAGAGGATGTTTGGGTCCTAACTGCCTTCCCACTTACTCAACCGGTGTTTGCTGAGTATCTACAATGAATTCTAGTGCTGGCTAACAGAAATGGGAGATCTGTAAGCAAAATTTCAAGAAATTTCTAGTATCCACGTGAAAAGGAAATTAGTGAAATTAATATATTTTGTTTCACTCTACAAATCCAAATTACATTGACATATAATCAATTGTGAACATTATTGAGATACTTTGCATTCTGCATTCATACTAAGTATTCAAAATCTAGCTTGGATTGGATACTGTTATCATGCCTCAATTCACCACCATATTTCAAGAATGCAGCAGCTACTGAGAGCTAGTGGCTTCCATGTCAGACAGCACGTCTCTGGATATACTGAGCAACACACCTCAAGTGCACTTTTCGGCCCCCCGTAACATTTACTCTTCTCTCTTTGCCACAGTGTTCTGGCACTTCATCTGCACATTCATCCACTCACTTAACATGTTTTAAACCTCAGATTACGGCACTATGCAAAATGATTAGCTTGAAACCCTCTGCTCACAAAGCCCTAAGAAATACTTGCTAACATTATAGCAAATATTCTTTGAAGGATACACAGAAGTAATGAAATTCCAACATCAGAATACCAACAGCATTCATTACGGACCTAGAAAAACCTCCCCAAATTTATATGGAACCACAAGAGACCCAGAATAAGCAGATCAGTCCTGAGCAAAAAGTGCAAAGCAGGAAGCAATATAATCCTGGATTTCAAGTTACACTCAAAGCTACAGTAATAAAAACAGCATGGTACTGGCAATAAAATCAGTCATGTTGACTCTGGAGCTGAGCAGAGGCTGTGAGGAGTAATGGCTCTTGGTTTCAGATGCGGCCACACGAGGCTCTCCGGTGTCATGACTGTCACTCCCTAGCTCAAATCTGAGAGGGGCTCCTTGCAGTGACTCTCATGGGGGCCTGGTCAGATGCTGTCCCCAGTTAGACACAGGCGAAGCCAAGTTGGATCCCGCACGCCGACCGGCAATCATTCCTCTTCAGCATGTCTGCCAACTGTGGGGAAAGGAGTCCCAGACAAGAGAGGGGCAAACAAACAGAAGGCAGTGAATGCAGCTCCTGGAGAGGCTCGCCTTGACTCTGAAACTAGCGTGGCTCAAAGGAATACGGTGTGCTTAGCATGGGTCATGATAAAGGACAAAATTCTCTGACTGGAATATCCGATTTATAGTTAGGATACTGGCTCTGCATGTTGTATAGACAATGGCTTTATTTTTTTCTGAAAAATATGTTTTATTTTTTGAATGAATCATATATTCATTCATTGTATTATACAGAGAGAGAGGAGAGGGAGAGAGAGAAAGAGAGAGAGAGAAAGAGAGAGAGAGAAAGAGAGAGAGAGAAAGAGAGAGAGAAAGAGAGACTTATTCAACAGAAAGTCTTAGTCCTGCTCTTGTTTTCCCTCTAGCTCCCATCACCTTGTAGCAGAGATTGGGTGGCTGGGTTCTAAATCTGCTTTACCTGCTTTCCCTTCCTCTTGGCACACAGACTACATTTCCCAGCTTCCCTTGCAATTAGATATAGCCATGTGATAAAGTCCTAGGTCAGGGGAGTAAGTGGCCCTGACCAGAGCATCCATCTTGCCTCTTTTCCTGTCTGCTGGAAAAATCTTAACACCTGGATGAATCTTAACACCTACAACAACTTCAGAGGCTACACAGTAAGTTAGGCGAGGTCACCATCAGCTTGGGCACCTGAATGGCCAAAGGCGGCAGAGCACTCCTCACTGCCCCCACCTTTGGATTATATGGACACATTCTGATTTATTTAACTGTCTCTTATTCACAGACATGTGGATTAGTTACTGATTTTTCAATCTTCTCTGCTCTAGTGTTCTTAGAGACAATGAGACAGTTAACGAGCTTGGAATATTTCTTTATGTACCCCTGCTTGATCAAGATACATATTTAATGCAGAATAAACTGCATTAAATAGGAATTAAAGCTAAAATACAACAGATGATGGATTTCAGGGCTGAGACTACTCTACTACTGATGGAAACACTACTGAAATTTCGCTTTTCCCTGCATGGACAGCACTGGGACAAGTGGAACCAAAAACCCCTCTGGAGAATTAATCATATTACTCTGCAGAGCATTAGACAAACTGCTCCATTCAAATGTTACTAATGTCATGTTTTAAAAAAAAGGCCGATGGGGTCACATTTGACATTCATTAAGAGGTAGTGGCTAGAATTAGTCAGGATCCTTGGTGATTAATCTTTGATATACACGGCCACAAATGCTGCTAAGTCATTCAGCCAGCTGTTTTTTAAGGATCCTTCTGAAGGGGCGCAGCTGGTCTCGCACACCATTTGCTCAGTTATTTAACCAAAGTGCTGGCTTCTGCTAACAGCTTGACAGTTTCAAAAGGAAAAAACTGTGTTCTCCCCTGGAAAATTGAGGAATTTTGCCATACTCATTATGGACAGTGCTCTTAGGAAATTCCAGCTTTAGGGCTTGGTAGACAAATGGAATATGAATTTTACTGTCAGTAGAGAACTCTAAAAACAAGATAAAAAAGGAAGCATCACGGCAGTACCACTCTCGTTAATATCCTTTTAAAAAGTTAAATATCAATTGAAATTTGGCAATTTATTTTCAGGTAATAACTCGCTGATTGAGGTTATGTCTTAATGTTGGGATTGTGGTAAAAATGAAGTGCTTCTTGTATTTAAAACATTGTTAAATTCCCAAAGGCAATCTTGACATTTCACTTTATTTCATGTTTTTCCACTAGTAAAAACCTCACTTCAAATTTAAAAATGAATCTTCAGTGAACCTCATGTCCTAAAAGGCAACCAATTATTTATTAGGCTTTCTTTGATACAATTAATTAATTTGGGAAAGATTAAAAAAATCAGCAACAAAAATAACATGTATATTCACCCAAATCAACATTATTAAAACATGCTACAAGCACAACCGATCATTTGTTTTCTCAGAGCTCAGGGAAGATCCGATTCTAAGACTCGATGGCCTAGATACTTTTTCACAGCTATTCTTGCAATCACACAAGGACTAGCTGTTTCAATGGGGAAGCTGACGACATGTAACTTGTGAACACAGTGATGTGCCCTGAGATGAAAGGTTCTGTGGAAACTGCAGAATGCATACACTTCCTAGGAGAACGGGGCGAACATTTTCCCTGGATTCTACCCTAGCTGCTCAGGGTAGTCATTTCCTTAATAATTTATAGAAACAGACTCTATCGCTAGGCAATTCCAAGCACCTTGCAGAGGCTCCCTACTGAGATTGCTTATACTTTCTCAGGTACAACAGGAAGGGCAGCACAACACAAATCAGAGCTCCTCCTTCACGAAGTTAGCGTCAGGCATTCCTGACTCACGGCCAGACAGCCTCTCTGTACCTCTCCTCCACCAGTGTTCATGTATGCAACATTCAAATCAAAGACCTTTTATACACTGTATGGTTAACAATAAGGAATATGCTAAATCTCTCACTGGAGTTTTAGTATACGGCAAAGTTGAAAACCATCCCCCCTGCTATTATTACTGGTTTTATGGACGTTAGATTACATCACAAATTGGACCTTGCAGTCAGTACTTACTTGGGCAAGAGAAATTACTGGCTATGTCTCAGGAGACAACCAAAAATATTTTCTTTAGAAATTATGGAATCAAATGCCAAAGCCAGTCCTGTTGGCCAATATCAGTAATTCTAAGGGAAAAGCAAACCAAAACCAGAAATCACCTCACACCCGCTAGGATGCCTGCTATAAAAAACAAACAAAAAACAGAAAATAACAAGTGCTGGTGAGGGTGTGAAGAAAAGGGAACCCTTGCACACTGTTGGTGGAAATGTAAATTGGTACAGCCATTATGGATAACACTATGATATTTTCCTGAAACATAAATACAGACTTGTAATATGATTCAGCAGTCTTGCTCCTGGGTATACACTCAGAAGAACTGAACGCAGAGTCTGGAAGAGATATCTGCAGTCTCACAGTCATGGCAGAATTCTCCACGGTAGTCAAGATACAAAATTAACTAAAGCATCTATCTATAGGTGAATTACGTGACTGTTAAGGTGGACGGTCAACTTGATTGGCTTCAGAGCCACCTAGGGGCTTAACAAAGCACACTTATGGGTGTGTCACAAAGTATAATTTGGAGGTATCATTCCTCTTATATGAAGTATCTGAAATAGTCAAACTTCATAGAAACAAAAAATAGACTGGTGGTTCCCCGTGATTGGAAGGAGGGGAGGACAGGAAGTTGTTTAAGTATAGTGTTTCAGTTTTTCAAGATAAAATGATTTAGAGTTCTATACAACAACATGAAGATATTTTATACTATGAAAGTGTATAAAAATTAACAACAATTAACATGATAAATTTTATGTTATGAGCTCTTTAAACACAATTAAAAATACCTTTGTATTCTAAAAACCTGGCACTATCATCCAGCCTAAGAAACCATAACAATTATGAAAACTCCATTAGAGGCCTGTGGCTCCTACCCAGAAATAAATCCACATATTTACAGTCAATTGATCTTTGACAAAGGTGCCAAGAACACACAAGGGTAAAAAGATAGTCTCTTCAATAAATGATGCTGGGAAAACTGAATATACACATGCAGAAGAGTGCAATTGGATCTTTATAGCTCATCATTTACAAAAATCAACTCAAAATGGATTAAAGACTTAATGTAAGAAATGAAACTGTTAAACTATTAGAGGAAAATGTGGGGAAAACTCTTGTCACGTTGGTTTGGGCAAGATTTCTTTGGACGTGAGCCCCCAAAAACAGAGACAACAAAGTAAAAATATATAAATGTGACTACATCGAACTAAAAACGTCTGCGCAGCAAAAGAAACATCAGAGTGAAGGGACAACCTACGGAATGGGTGACAATGTTTGCAAACCACATTATCTGATAAAGGGAAATACGCAAAACATACAAGGAATTCAAAGAATTTAATAGCGAGCAGCCAAATAACCTGATTTTAAAATGGGCAAAGGGTCTGAACAGATGTTTCTCAAAAGAAGACATGCAAATGGCCAACCGGTATACAAAAACGGTCACTGTCACTAATCAGAGGAAGCAAATTAAAATTACAATGAAATATCACTTCTGACCTATTAGAATCGCTACCATTAAAAAAAAGTAAGTGCTGGCAAAGATGCAGAGAAAAGTGACTCCTTTTACACTGCTGGTAAGAGTTTAAATTCATACTATTATAGAAAACAGTGTGAGGTTCTTCAAGAAACAAACTATTACATGATTCAGAAATCCTACTTTTGATTATATATCCAAGGGAAATGAAATCAGTACACTGAAGAAATATCTGTTGTGCCATTTTCATTGTAACATTATTCACAAAAGCCAAAAAACGGAATCAACTTCAATGTCCATCAACAGATGAATAGATAAAGAAAATGCGATGGCAAGAAAATTCTGAAACTGGCAACAACATGAACGAAGCTGTAGGATATTGTAAGTGCCCAGGACACAAAAATACAAATATTGCCTGGCTTCACTTATACGTGGAACCTGAAAACAAAGTAGAGCTCATAGAAGAGAGTAAGATAATAGTTGCCCAGGGCTGAAGGGTGAGGGAAATAGAGACATAATGGTCAACACTATGACCTAACTATGTCTAACACTATGACCAGCATGTTAGGCAGAAGAAATGAGTTTTAAAGATCTACTGTACAGAATGGTGATTACAGTTAATGAAACTAAACTATATACTTGAAATTTGCATGCATGTAGGTCTTAAATGCTCTCGTCATACATACATACACACACACACAAAGATAAGTATGTGAGGTAATGGATATGTTAATTAGCTTGTGGAAATAATTTTATAATGGTCTATCAAAGAATCACATCATATGCCATACATACACACAAGTTTTATTTGTCTATTATACCTCTGTAAAATTCCACTGGGGGAATCCCGTGACTCTCAAAGGGCAGTACTAGTTGCTTTCTACCTGATAAACCCTTAAGGTATAATGAAAGTATCACTCTGTTATTTTATTTTTCTTTTCGTTTTTTTGGACACATCTCACTGCCTCACTTGTTGCCTGGGGTGATCTCTGCTATTGGGCTCAAGAAACCCTCCTCCTCAGCCCACCAGTACAAAGTTGGAACTACAGGTACATGCCACCATGCCTAGCTTGAAAGTTTCTTTTACTTTCCTGAAATCACTACAATTGAACTCAAAAAGCCATGGTTCCAAGATGCTTAATGACCTCAAGGCTGATTCTCTTCCTTCTAAAGCTGGGTGAAGAACCAAAGCCAAAGGTCATAATAAAGTCAGTCATCTTTACTGAAAGCAAGTTGTTACCTCTGGCTCTGTGGAATGGGGGAAGCAACATGTGTTTATAAGGTCGGGAGTCCTCTTGGTGTGAACTCCAGCGCTAAAGGCTCCTTTCTGCTGCCGCCGACTGGCTCATCTTCACAGCCCTCCATGCCATCAACTAGGAGTCCTTCTGACAGCTTAAGGAGAATGGCACGGAATGCTCAGGCAACAGAAACTACGCATTTAATGTCAATGGGGAAAATCTATGTGCTCCAGCGCCCCAGGGGTAAAATACACCCAATTCCCATCAGAGGTTACTATTGCTTCAGCAAACACATTGGTGATGAGAACACAGCCAACACGGCAATTGCTCTCATTAATTACTCTATGAAGGGCTGTCTCCCTGGCTCCTTCAGCTCCTTCTGTGAGTCAGAGTCCACTAGACAACGCATATGTATATGTGACATGTACACAACTCAAAGTTGGGAGTCAAAAAAGAAAGTCAGTCAGTATTATGATTAAAATACAATATCTATCACGAACAGGTACAAAATTCCCAATGATGAGTGTTACCGTTATGTATATCTAAAATGTACCACTAAAATAAAATTAAAAAAATAAAACAATGTATTTGGTATGCAATAGGAAAACAGTTTTCAAGATACTTCAATGGTGTTGCTTCAATTTAACAAACATTCTTTAGTGTCTATTACAGTGCGCCACACTGGGGCCAGGGCCAAGGCACAAAGAAAGCTAAGCAACACAACACAATACGGCAGTCAAAGGCACAGTCTCTGTCTCTGAGGCTACGTTTGAATAGCAACTTAAAGATAAAAGGACTATTGATGAGTCTAGAAAGGATGAAGAATTGAGAAGCTGAGTGGGAAGCTGGGAAGGCATTTAGGACTAAAGAGAGTATTACAAAGCTGTAAAAGTACATAAATGAGAAGTATGTGTGGAGATTGCCAAAGGTACCTATGGCAAAAGCATGAAGAAAAAGAACAAATATAGGGTCTTCCATTCTATAGTGATAGTTTATCTAAATTTTGCACATGGGGCCATTCCTGTCTTGTTCATTGCTGAACTTACGCTATGTTTCTGGCATGTAATAGGTACTTGAAAAGATCTACTGAGTGAAAAAACAAAAGATGAGGCTAGAAAGACATTTGAAGGGCCAGATTGCAAATGAATGCTAAACTCGTAATTTATATTTTTTCTTGTGGTAAAAACACATAAAATTTACCGTCTCAATCATTTTTAAGTATCATACAGCAGTGTTGACTATACACAGGTGCTTTGTACACGTGAACTCTAGAACTGTTTCATAGCTGAACTCCTCACATGGAATTTGCCTTTGTGTTCTACAGGCACAGTGTTTGTGAAGCTTTTCGCAAAAAGGCTCTTTTGCATTTTAGGAGGTAAAGAGTATGTAATGCTAAGGGTAGGTCAGACCATCAGTGGTCTGTGTAAAGGGAAAATCATTAGTTGGTTAGTGACTTTCCATTGTGAACTGATCAGAAATTTGTTTATGGTCTCATTTTGTTAGGAAAAATCTTGACTGCATCAAATTTGTTAGAACTGTTGACACATAAATTTATCTGAAAAATATTGATAATGCTTGCTTATACTACCTTCGGTTTAAAGAAAAAGAAATTATTCAAAACAATACCCTCATCCCGAACAGCACAGCTCAGCTCCAAATAAACCTTCTTAATTGTAATCTACTTATCTTACTGTAAAAGGTCCTGAGGTCATAGATTGTTGGTTTCCGACAAGCATTCTGTTGAATCATCTGAGTTCTAGTCTTTCACTTTCCATTTCTTTGGCTGAGACCCACTATTTAACGCAGATTCATCAGCATTTCATTTATTTCTTACTTATGTATGTATGTGTATATGATGGCTGACTGTAGAAAATAGGCTGGTTGGCTGTCGTTATTTACTCTAATGGATACAGTACTCAATTTCTTTTTCAAAAATGTAAAATTCCACTTAAGGTTTTTTTCTTTTTCTTTTTAACTAAGAAAGAGTACTTTAGCTCAGCATCTTCCTACTAAATTGCCCTTAGCTTTGTAAAATGCATAAAGTATAGCACCCACAAATTTATTGCATTATCGCTGAAATAAATTTAAGTCAATATATCATAATTTTAAGGGCTTCCAGGAACTAATGCATTGGCATTTTCTGGAAAAACTTTATTTTAATGTGAGGATAAACTGGTAACAACAAGAGGAATAAATTTCATTAAGACTGGAGGAAGACAGAAAACAAACATAATCTGATGAGAGCACTAAATCTGCATTTACTTCTGAAGGAAACCAAATAGCTCAAGAAGATTTGGAATTTCCAAGTTGCTTTGAAGGCATTTTAGTCTCAGTTTCCCAATAAAATAATATCATTTATTTTGTATTTTCATCATGTAAACAGAAGCCTGAATCTTTTTGCAATAAACTGTTGGATCAAAAAAGAATTTTTCCCAAGATAGAAAGCTAAAGAGCTCCCCGCCAAGGACTAAATTATTTCCAGCTGTAGAAATAAATTTTGTTTTCACTGGGAAAGCTAGTAGTAGACGAATTTATGCCATTTGCATAATATTAAAGAAAAGACAATCAATAGAAGATTAGCAATATCAATCAGTTAACGAAGCACCACATACCGACACTTACAGACTTAACTATGGTTGGAAAAATATCAAATTCTCAGCTAGTATGTCTAGTTTAGAGGAATTTACATTTTAAAACAGCCAACATGAATCATATGTACTAACATATTAAATTACGAGTAAGTATTCAGTAAATTAAAGTACTTGCAGATTACAGAATTCAAATTGTACATAAAATAATTATAACATATGCAAAGACACAGACCCTATTCTGCATGCCTGCCCTGAGAAATCTGGGACATCAGGTTGGTTATGTGTTTGTGTGTTTAACCCTCATAGGGTTCCAAGTACACAGAATGCTTAGCTGATTTCCAGGTCCCAGAATAAGACTCCTAAACGAAGAAGGAAGAGCAAGACTACCCTCAATTTTGGAGACAAGTGGAGTGCACATTACACTCTAGGATACTTCTCAGAAAGCGACCTTTGGTGGTACCAGTTAAATATCCTTCAACCCTAGCCACAGGACTTCATCTGAGAAATCGAGAAGAAGGCTGAATATCTAACAGAGTTGGCAAGCTCTTCTGAGGGCTAAATGTATTAAAAGACAATCTCTTTCCCATTTTGATGGCAATAGCAGCAGAGATTTGATTTGGAACAATGAGAGGTGGTAGACACCTGGAGAAGCAGTGCCAATAGTTTCAGAAGTAAAACACGGAAAACATCTTTTCTCACAGAAAGATGGAGGAGCAATGCCTTTGGGACGAAGTAGGAGGCTCTGGGTGGTGGCTTGAAGGTCTACTGCAGATGACAGATTTAGGGTTCAGGAGACTGAAGGTCTCTGCAGCCAGTAGCCTGGCATTCCCAACAGAACTACCTTTGAAAGAACGCAAAAGCCAAGTCTTGTTTCTGTGTGGTGAGTGGGGAATAGAATGTAGAAGTACCATGTTCAGAAAATAAGGTAGAGTTCCTTGGGAAAATTTCCTACACTTCTCAGCTTGTGGTTGAGAACAGACATTGGAGGAAAGCATAAGAATCTTAAGTCTCTTTAATGGACAGTAGGAGAACTCTAAATAGGGAGCACAACATTGTAAACACTAGGATGGAGTAATAGATAATGTGAGATTAGTTTAATTGGTTAAAATTGATGGGCAGTGAACCTCAAAAAGTGAAAAGGAAGTAGAGAAAGAAAGGGAGAGGAAAAGCAGGGGAGAAGAGTGAATAGTGAGCTAGAGAAACAGAGTGAGAACAAGCAGATACAGAGTACACAGATTCATTTATATAAAAGACATGGGTTTAGGGACTAGGTCACAGCAAAAGAGGGAGTGGGGTGTACTGTACAATTTCAATAGGTGACAGATCCCTTGTAAGAATACATCCACACACAGAGTGAGGTACACAGTAAACACAAACTTTTCCAGAGAAAAATTTGGCAACTAGTAAAGTTTATTGCTCAAATCAAGGCAATCCTGATAATAAAAGGGGAAGCTATTAATAATCATATTACAATAACAAGCATAAACTGGGCCAGTCCTGGGAAAACTGAGGAGTGCAATCCTCTACACACAGGTGTTAAATAACACTTACATAAGTAGCCTCTGATTTATAAACAGGAA
This sequence comes from Hystrix cristata, assembly GCA_004026905.1. NCBI lineage: Eukaryota > Metazoa > Chordata > Mammalia > Rodentia > Hystricidae > Hystrix > Hystrix cristata. The sequence goes on from PVJO010001154.1 coordinate 86,003, forward strand.
ACTGTGGGATATGGGAAGTATGAATATAGGAAGCCAAATACCAATGACAGTCAACATATGGAAACATAAAAAAACAAATTTGTATGTGTAGCATTAACATACAAATGTCTATGGTCGGTATTATGTTTTACAGAATTCAAATGCACTTCAATATTATAATATTCATGGTAGACTTAGATCACTATGTACTTTCTTAATCAGTGGCTTCTAAGAGTACCCTCAACATCATGTGCTTGGCTGAAAAAACTTAACTTTTAAAAGTATTAGCACTTTTTGTTGATCAATGTTATCTGAAGCACTTACCAACCTGTTTAGTAAATGTTGGCCATTATTGTACATATTAATTTATTTTTTTAAAACACACATGATCATTAACTGAGCCTGCTACATCATATGAAGCCTACAGCCAAGCAGCTGAATATCGCTGCTAAACCTTGAGAAGCTTGAAGCATAGTCAGGAAAAGAAATATTCAAATAATTATAACCTACTGTGTTAAGTGCTGTAACATAAATCCAAGCGCATCTATGAATTTCTTATTTCAACAGATAAATCACACTATGGCACAAGTGACAAGGAAATATAAATACTCAGCTCTGACCTCACAGAGGATAGAATGACCAAACCAAGAGCAGGAGACAAAGGCAAGAGGGTGAAGAGATCACAACAGGATGGAAGAAAATACAAGTGTATCAGGAAACGGAAGACGACTCAGGAGCAACACAAATTACCCAGAAATTATAGCCATACTTAAATTACAAAAAAAGATTTACTTTCCACTCAAATATATAGGTGCAACAGGCCAGACCTAAGACTCTGTAAAATACAATGTGAAAATCTTACAAGGAGCATTATTTTTCTTCTGTGGGCTGGTTACAATTTAAAGAGAAGTTCCACAAATTACTTTTGCTTGCCATAGAAAGAACTGAAGAAAAGTATACTATTACTTTTGATGATATGGCAATATTTTCTTTGAATCAAGTATACAAAATAATTGAACAATGTTTTGAAGCATATTACTATGTTATATAAATGAGCGGCAGCATAACTAATGTATGAATGAGATCAAGTCTTGAACAATCTGCAGAGACACAATGAGCTATATCTAAGGAACCAATTATTGAGGGAATACACCTTATTTTTAGGAACTGACAGACTGTTATGGCTTGTATCAAGATGTTCCCCCAAAGCCTCATGCACTCATAGGTGGGGCTTTTCAGAGATGCTGGGATTAAGTGTGCAGTCCTGGGGTTAAATGCACGATGATGTGATTAAGGGAGTGATGCCAAGATTAAGGGCATAGTACTGGGATGAATGGTGCTTCACCCTGGGTGTGGGTGGCACTATCCCAAGGGTGGGTAGCCTGGATGAAATATAAAAGGCAGACAGCTGCTGTTTCAGCTGCTGCTTGCTGCTTTGCTGTCTCCTGCCTGCCTGCTATGGACTATTTCTCCTCTGCAATGCCCCTCTGCCATGCCACTCTGGAATTGGAGCCAGCCAACTATGATCTGAAACCTTTACAAACTGTCAGCCAACACTTGGAGTGCTGGGTATTTTGTCTTGGCAACAAAGAAAGTAACTAAGATACAGACCCTGGAGAAAATATGAGATGTAATTTATTTTGGGAGAATGATTCATGAAGCTGTATCCTGATAACTAAAAATTATATGATTACAGATGTCAGAAGAGCTAAAATTTAAGACAGTTCTTAATGATAAGTTAATGATTCACGCATATGGAATCATCTAAAAAATTAAACATGTATCTTGTGTTCATTTTCTGGTAGATTGACCTTAGCAACCCACCTACAATAAAGTGAGAAAAATACCAATAAAATCTATAGTGAACCTGATCTGAAATACTTAATAGTGTGTTGAAGGTAACACTTGCACATGAAGATTTTAAGTCTTGCATGTCTTGCATAAAATGTCAGGTGCTTTTATCTGAAGAATGAAGTTGCTACAGACAAAATTTAACTTCAAAATCTTACAAGGCAAAATTCATACTCTAGGTCTATGTTGCCAGCAAATTCTTCAGACCTCATTATGAAGGAACAAACTATTTCCAGTTATTCGAAAAACTGGTTCCTTTCTGAAATTTCAAGCAGTTTAATTCAAGTTGATTTTCTTCTCTTCAGGCATTTTCTACACAAGACGAGATGAAGCCCCAAAGAATCAACTGAGCTTCACTGCTGTAATCCCAATTTTAAAGTGTGTCCTAAAGAAAGTAAATCTTAAAAGTGTTTGGAGAACAAGATACTAGCTAGCAATTGATACCAATACCAAACAGAAAACAAACACTAGGTTATATAAATTGAACATGAAAAATCAATTTATATTGAAGACAGTGATCCTTATCTCTCACACAGATATTCTACTTCAATTCCTGAAACTCATATATTTAGTCTCTTTTCCTCTCACTTCCGGGGGGGGGGGTGGTAGTTTTTCTCCTTATATGCACACGAAATGCACCCATATAAAGTACCCTCAAGGCAATTTCTGAAGTCCTTAAACTTTGTTTTCAGAATATGCAGTATGATCAAAAATACAGTGAATGTTTAAATAAAAAGAAATTCATTAGAGTAAGAAGACACATTGCCATTAATGCCTCTCAAAATATCCCCCTTACTTCGAACATACTTATCCCACTGCCCTTGCCAATTTCTGAAACAGTTCTACAAGTGTTACCTTTCTTAACTGTCTTTTTGTGGCCGCCTCATTGTCCTAAACCAATTCAAAATGGTTCTAGTAATTTCTATCGAATAAAAACATTACAGTGTGTCCTCATATACCTTATTCATTTGATGTGGCATGGTGCAACTTCTGGCTCTTCCCCAAAGTCAAAATGACTATGAAAGTAAAATGTTTTGAGTCAATCTGGGATACTGAGGCCATCAGGACAGGGCAACTGAAGACACTCACGAAGGAGAACTTCCGGACTGCTTCAGAAAGTGGCAAGAATGATGGTAAGTGTGTCTCAACTGAGGGGAAATATCTGAGGAGGATTAATGGCAATGTGTCTTTTACTGTAATAAATACTGTAAGAATTTTCACACTCATTGTATTGTTTGATCACACCTTGTAATTTTCTAGGTAAACTGAAAGATTAAGTATTTCAGGGAAAATTTGGTAAAGCCACATGGCAAATGTTTTGCAGAGGCAAAATCTGTACACTGATTAAATCATTTGTGGGAAATTCTCAGGCTTATTTTTATTGGAAAATGTAATCTGAGTATCAGTATATAGGAACAAATTAAAATATAATTTCTTTGTGGGCAGTGAGCCTACAAATAATTAACACAGAGCTTTTTGGAAAGGAAAACTGGAAATTTTCTGAAGAGAAATAGGCAGGTAATTAGTTAAAGTGCAGAGTACAGTTTTTAAGACATATAAAATATGGTGTGTTTGTGAAGGTGAGGGGCTGGTTACACAGAAAGAGGAGCTCTGGATCATTCTGATAGAGACAAGGTGCCAGTCCAGACACAGATGATGGTCAAAATGAGCTTCTGAAAGAGTAACGGGCCACTTTCTTTAAGCAAGAATTCACAAAACACGTCCTCCTACAAAATGATCAAGCAAAAACATTCGTTTCAAAAAATTCAGTAATATTAGAAAGAGAATGCCTAAATCCTGGCATACCCTGTCAAATTCACATGAGGTACGAATTTTGTCCAGTAAAGTTCTGTATGGAGAGACAAAAATATATATAAATGATTTCTTCTGATAAATATGTTCTTGGCATTTGAATCCAGTTTTAGATTTCTAGTCTCTTGTACTGTTATCCAAACTTGCCCTACGAACAGATGAAAAATTAAGAGAAGCCGGTTTGAAGGGCTAGCTGGTGGTTGTGAGCTAGGAAGACAGGCTTAGACCGGCTAGGGAGGGCACTGTGGTGGGATCCCACAAGCTTCACAGAATCACCTCTCCAAACCTCATATGAGGAAGTTCTCCTGGGTTTCTGTGATGTGAGGAGGAAATAAAACAGAACAGATGCCACGAAGAGCCCGCAACAGTGACTTTCCTCACAGTAACTCGCCCTGTGGGGGGTGTATTTTTATTTTGGTTTTTATTTTTCTTCTCTTACTTGGCCCAAGTTCACAGAGCACAGCCAGAGCCAGTTTCTCCTGTATCCTTTACTTCTAATTTTTCCAGTTTCAAATAAATGTGAAACTTCCACTATTTCTCCTTGTATCGCTCCATTCTTTGTTCAAGATGAAAAGAACCTGGAATTCACCTCCAGAAGGAGATGCCAGCACTGCAGAACCTGGTAACACTTATTTGGTAAGTTGTCCCTAGAAGGAGACTATCTGATAAGAGTCGGAATGGGTTAATGATCACTTTTTGAATCTACAGTGTACAATGGTTTGATCAATAATTATTCCTTCTATAATATGGAAGACAGCCAAAAGGGTCGTCCTACAAGTGAAAGTAAAGGCAGAAGTAAAAATACTACTCAGGATTCATGCCAAAACTTTGATTTTGTCCCCACCTCAAAAGTCATCTCCACACCCTCAATGTATATTAAATAGTGTTGTAATTATCTGAAGGATCAAGGAGGATTCAAAATAATCAACACTCATGAAGTACTTAGGTTTTTTATATGTATTGCCTCCTTCAACCCATATAGCATCTGTTTTAGTCGACTTTATGCAGCTGTAACAGAATACCTGAGACTAGGTAATTGATGAAGAACAGATGTCTAGGTCTTAAGGTTCTGGAGGCTGAGAACTCCAAGGCCAAGAGGCCTCCTTCTGGTGAAAGCCTATCTTGTTGCACCATTTCATCGCAGAAGGTGGAAAGACAAGAACAAGTCCAAGAAAGAGGAAGGACACTGAACTTACCCTATTAAGGATGCCTCTCCAACAATAATATCATTTATTGATTCATGAGCGCTCTTCCCCCATAACTTCAATGCCTCTTAAAGGTCTTGCCTCTCAATACTGGGGCATTAAGGATTAAGTTTCTAACACATAAAATTTAGAAGACTCATTCAAACTGCAGCAACACCTTCACAGGATATAGAGGTTTGAAGTGAAGGTATTCTATCGATAAAGATTTCTTTCTTTTCTTTATGTAAACTAGATTCACACAAAGTCATAGGTATTTTTAAAGGCGGTACGCACAATGAGTATCATGTATTAAAAACATTAGGGAGGATGCCTTTTGGAAGAAGGAAGAAATGCACATACAAATAATGTTAGCAGATTGTCTTTTTTATCACATCTTTCAAGTGGGTATTATCACTACTTTGACACCTTAGCAGCCCATCAGCAGTGACTTTAGTGGCATTTTCTACAGCAAATTTTATAGAGGAGCAGATTTCAAAAGCTCAAAATGGTGGTCTTTATAAAGGAGCTCTGTGTCTACATCCAAATGCTGGTTATAGAGATGAAATTACCAATTTCTTATAAGGTAATTGTCAGTAAATGTCTAGAGGCATTCTCATTCTTTTAATCTCTTATGCTAAATATTTATACAACATGACTATTTGATAGTTGAAAAAGAAAATGAGAGAAAAATTTTGTCTTGGATTGGAAAATCCCTTTTTTCATCCAGTTGTGGAAGATCAAAGAAAGTTAAACCCATTAAGACTCAGATAAGCAACCGGGTACTCCCTCAACTAGTGCAAACTTAATATATCTAAAAACTTGCATTTCAAGTCAATTCCTCATACTTTTGGGGAATTTTTTTTCACATTAAAGAAAGATATGAAATATTAGGATAGGGAAGACACACACGCGCACACAAAGAAACACACACACGATGGTGTGTAAGCCTGGGAGGGTTTGGTCTTCAAAACTGTGGAAAGCATGGCGTATCTTCCCAGAGCAGCGGGTGACCGCCATATTTGTTTTGTTTTGGACATGAGAGTTACATACATTATCCCTTTTAGATCCTGTCATGATGCCATAAGGTACATCCCTATGGTATTCCCATCAACAGAGAAGAAAATGGCAGCTTTATGAGGCTAAGAAATGTGTGCAGAGCATTTGGCTAAACAGTGCTGGTTCTGGTACTAAGAAGCTATATTCAGAGTCATTATGCTTTTTGAACTTTCTTGATAGGCAGGAGAGGCGCAGAATGCCACAATTTTAAATAAAAGAGGTGACTTCACAGAAATACCGTGGTAAATGAGGGCCCACACAGCCTTTTCAAAGCCTACAGGTGTATTTCAGACAAGTGAGATAAGAACTACCAAAATCATTTTTAATGAACACAATAAAGCCTGAACCGAACCCATGAACATGTACTAGGTTCCCACTTGATTCAGAGCTCTGTGCTCTGGATTCTGGGGTCTGAGCAAGGCCCCTGAATTCAAGCAATTATGCTGATACAGCAATCTACACAGATTCATTCACCATTTTTAATCAATGACCTAATCACCTTAGCACAAACAATCTCAATAAAGTGTTATTATTTTAAAATATATTTTTAATATATGCTATAGGAAACTAGAATTCAGATATGATGTACTGCTTGGTCAAGGTTTGCACATCTAAGCTTGAGTTGAGATAAATAATGAGTGTAACGGAAAAAATGACTTAATAGAAAAGGGTCTAAGTATAGAGGGGCAAATATAAGAAAGATAAAAATTAGAACAATTTATGATTATAAAATCGATGAAACTGTGATTCTAAGATGGGATTTGGCCAACAGATAAAAAGCTGTCAACTGTAAGCTTGGTCTGCCTGGCATGATGAAACTTCCTCTCTCTTTCCTGTAAGTGGAGTGGGACCTGGGAGAACACTCTTTCTGCAACAGGTTCTTATTTTCTGTCTCCTAGCACGACACACACTACTACTCATCTTTAAATAGAGCGCATTATTTCCTGTTAGTCACATCCATGACTGGACTGGAGTGTACTCTTCAGCTGCCAAGGCTCAGGACCAGTTACATAAACTTGTTGTTGGAGCATTCTAGGAAATACACAACCACACGTCTGGAAGGAAGCTGCAGCCTAGACCTTCCTTTCACACAACTGTTACTTACTGAAACTCGCCAGGGCCAAAATTGAAGTTCACATTTATGAGTCACCAGTTCCGTGTCTTTGGAAACATGGTGCCTGAGGGATTCTTGAACTGCTGATTGCCTCCTCGGCTTCTGAACATCTGCGCTGCCTGCTCCCGTCACCATTTAATTAATTAATTAATTAATTAACTAATTAATTAATTTTTGGCCAACTGAAGAGTAATTCCAATCACAAGGCAATTTATTGTGCTTAGCTGCCTCCACAGTTATTCCAATGGTTAGGGAATTACTGCCATTTAGCCCCTTATGTGGCCTAGGTATGCTGTCATTCCTCAGAAATAGATACAGTATTGGAACAACAGGAGGTACCTTGTGTGCTTTACTTCCTTTGCAACATATTTTGGGTCACATCATTTTCTTTGCCTTTTAAGGTTTAACATTTGCTCTGGATACCAATTAAAAAAAAAAACAACTTTGCCCTACTCACCGAAAAACAAAACAAAAACAAAAAACAAACAAACATGAAAACAGTTCTTAAGCTGAGTTTTGAAGTCCAGTCCAGATCTTCCTGGGCTCACGGGAGTAAAGTTTGTGTATATGTGTGTGTGTGTTTTGCTGCTTTAGCATTTCAGAGTTTGCCTACATCTGAAGAAAGAAAAGCATGTGTGAGGGATTGGCTCTAAAGGCTAGTTTTACATACAGTAAAATGTTGGGACAGTATTTTGAAATAATGTGCGGATTCCTTCCCCGCTGCAGGGATCCTGGTCCTTCCCTGCACTCTCGGAGCGCTCTACTGCCGGCAGGATTTCCATCTGCGGCAGAGAGAGGCACAGGCCTGTCCTGAGAAGGAGTCTGGTCTCGTGCAAGTGTGCATGTTCCCAGAACTGCTCAAAGACAGACGCACAGGCAGATGGTGAGTCACAGGAGAAACATCTCATGAAAAATAAATAATTCCAAGCAATACATCAAAAGATACTGAATATAAATCATTTTACCTTGAAAAACAGAAAATAGGGAACAAAAATATTTTTATATGCCCCCAATGCATAAAACACAAAAATTCAATTAAATTAGGATAAAATGGACTCCAGTAGCTTCTTTAGCTGTACAGTGCACTATGTTTTTGAGTCATATGCACAAAATTTTTTAGGGATCACAACTCAAAAGACAATCAAAGGCATCTACAGGCTGACCCCCCAAAAAGCCTCCTCAATACTTATTTGTTAAGGTGCTCTCTTTCCAGCCCTCCTTCATTTAAAATTATATATAGCTTTTCATCAGTGAATTTAATACATTATGTATTTCTACAGAATGTAGTTTTTTTTCTTTCTTGCCACTCAAAGATGGTCGAAGCTGTCATTGTGATGAAGAATTACCCAGGCAGCCTCCTATTAGTGAGAAGGAAAGAAAAACAAATAAGAAAATGAGAGTATGCTACTTGATAAACACATTTGCAAGCATGCTAGCCCGGTGTCCTGGAGAGGGTCGGGAACAGACCCAGAGCGACCAAGTCAAGGTGTGCTACACTTTCTGGGCAAGTCCTTAGAAGATGAAGATTGACTTTGGACTCTATTTTCACTTTTATGGGCACCTTCGTCTGTGTCGTATCAAGCCACATTTTAAAATCCACAGATAACAAAGTTTTGAATGGAACCAGTGAAATACTGTGTGTTGTTACATGCCATGTCTTGGCTGAGAACATGAGGGGGAGACCGGGCAGGATGATTCACCGTGGTGGCGACACAGAAAGCTAAATGAAGCTGTTATAAGAAGAGAGAAGCACGAGGTGCCTATGTAGCTATGTTCTGGAGGAACGACACATACAGTGTGTTGTGCAAGGAAGAGAGAGTAGGCTGTTGAGGTTACATGAAGAAGGAGGTGTCTCTCCTAGTGAGTTTTCTTGCCTATTTTAAACAAACCTGAAATTATCCTTTTTTAGACTGCTTCAATTCATATTTGTTTCTCTGTGACATACAACCTTACACCAAAGTGTTTATGTTCAACAAATCCTTTTCACGGAAACCAATTAACTTCAAATCCTTGACCCACTTAGGAATTTTACGCTAACCTTTCTCCATAACACTCAGTATCACACATTTTATCCATCAAACCCCCACAAATAAACAAGATTTCAAATCAAAAGGAAAACTTTTAAATACTAAGTAGTATAAAAAATTATAAGTGACACAAGCCAGTTAAGTGACATGCCAGAAGGGAGTTCACTTCCCTTCTATAGGAACAGATTCTGCTCAGCTCTAAGATATTATAGTCAGGCTTCTCTGTTTTTTCAGAAGAATAAAAACCTGGATGCTTACATGAAATCACCCAAGTTACGAAATACTGAAATGAGATAAAATCCTTCCACCATCCCATCCACTCCAGCTGTGTTAATTTTTGCCATTTGATGGCTGGTTCTGAAGTGTGGGGTGCCCTCTCTGACATATCTTTGCCTTACTTATTCTCTCTCTCTTTTTTTTTTTTTTTTGGTGTCTTAACTATAAGGATGGGATGATAATAACCACAACTACCTAATGAGGTTGTGTTTAGAATAGAGAATGAAAAAGTGTTTAACTTACTGCTTGTCCCACACAAACACTCTACAAAATGTACCTTTTTTGTGATGAGTTTTCTACTGAAAATAAGCAGTTGGCATTTGTTCATTTGAACTATTGAAATTTCTGAGTGAATTAACTGACATGATTTCCTGGAACACAATCAATGCTGATCAGTACTCTGGGGGCTACAGAACTAGCTAAGGGCATGGAAGCAAGATATTGGCTTGTGTTAGGTACCTTCACATTGCTATAGAAAAAATACTTGCAATAATTAATTTACAAAGACAATAGGTTTATTTTAGTTCACAGTTCCCAAGTTCCAGTCTAAGATCAGGTGGACGCACTGCTTTGAGGTTCTGGTGGCCGCCAGGTGCTAATACCAGGGAATGTGTCATAGAGCAAGCTGTTCACCTCATGCCTAGAAAGCCAGGGAAAGAGAGGAAAGGGCTAGGGTCCCACAGTCCCCTCGAGGACACACCCCCAATTACCTAAAGGCCTCCCACAATGCCTCTCCGTGGCACCGCTGGGAACCAAACCTTTAGCACACAGATCTGTGGGCGCTATCTGACACCTAAACTACACTGCTGTTCTCATCAATCAAATGAGGGTGATGAATCAGTATAAATGCACATTAAACCAGTCTGGGGACATGTAGCAAAACTCAGATACATTTAAATGGACATTAGCAAAATCATAAGTAAAACTAGAATCCCCAAGACAAGAGAGTGATGTGAGATGGTAGATTATAAGGCAGGGCAGGTGAGGCCACACTGAGTAATTTCCTGGGAGGAACAAGTGATAGGGTGCAAAGGAAGACAAGATTTTATTTAAATTGGAGTATATAATGGACAAGAAAACTAATTAGAAAGTTAAGGACAATATTGAACTCATCAGAGCTGGTGAAGCAGGCACACTTGTTGCCTAGGGGAGTGAGTGAGGCCCAGTGAAACAGGCTAGGAGGTGCTGGCCACGAGAAGAAAGGAAGCTCATGAACAGTGATAAAAATGAAAAAGAAAACAAGAGAAATGATCCACTTTCATGTCCTCTGCTACGGCTGCCCCTTCAAAACGCTCTCCCACTCTCTCCCCAAAGATGTTTAAAACGCGCCCCTTTAACATCACACCAAAGACTCTCTGTCATCAGAGAGTAGGAAGACTGCCGGCACCTGCCCTGTGAGATGGCTTGTGTTTATCCACGTCTTTTTTCTTTACTGCTTTAAAAAACGCCACATTTGCTGTAAAAACCACATAATGACATTTAAGGGAAATAGTTACAACAACAAAAAAATACCTTTGATTCCTGAAGTGAACAGTTCCTCTCATTTCTACATTTTTCAAATCTCACCTATGTCTGTACAGATACAGGTAAGTCAAGTTATAATCGTTGTGCACATTCAATTCCATTACATATTTTGTTCCCTTATCATGTAACAAAAATGTCCCTGAGGTGGCTACAGTCATCATTATTACTTACACATCTGCCTCGCTGGTCAAATTGATGTCTCATCATTTAATAATACATCACCTAAGTAATATCTACTTTTTTCTGTCACAGAATATGCTACACCATGTATCAGTTTGCTCAAAATTTTTATTTTCAGTGCTGTTGGACTACTTCCTCCGGGTAAATTCACAACAGCAGGAGGACTGGCCTGAACTCCATGGGCACTTTTATTTTCCTCTGATCTACATGTGTTAAGATGAACACAAACAGATTATAACACCATTGTAAGGAATTGGGGGAACTTCGGATATGCAACCAAAGACACTCTGCCTGCAGTGTGATTTATATCCAGTCACACTTCAGTTTTAAAAATACCCCAAGACCTCAAGAGGGATGAACACACTAGAAATTGGCTTTGTAATACAGTAAAACTGAGCGTCAAGACATATCTTTCTTCCCCCTTAATTCTTCTTGCAAAGTTAATGAGTTGATGGTAAAGACAGAAGTAGCAACACTCTCTTTGGATAAATTTCTCAGGAGAGACATGACAGTGAGTCTTCAGGCCCGTAAATCTAATAAATGAGAATTATCCAATACTGAGAAATGTGAGCAAGGCATAGCTCTAAACTGTATTAGGCAATAATATAATAAAATGGTGCAGTGAAGGCACATATCAAATTGAAACTATAAATCATACAGAGCACCAGAAAACTGCTAAGGCAAATGTGGTAATAGGGAATAAAACTGAGGTTTAAAAAAATCTGCAGCACTTTGTAAAATAATGTTACTTTAATGTTATTTTACAAAGAAAAGTCAATGCAGTTATTACTGAGGCGTGCAATTAAGGTAAGACAACTTTGGCTATACTTTTTTAGTCCGGCAATAAAAACTGGCTTGGAAGGAGCTGTAGTATGTTTTGATAAAGACAGAACACCCTGGAAATAACGACGCAGCCTAGCTTCATCTAGTTGATATAAACTGAACCCTGGTTAGATTTTTTGGTTAATTCCATGAGGACAAAAGGAGCAATTCTGGGAGCTTCATACGTTCATTTGACCATCTGGACAATCGAACATCACCATTTTCTGTCAGATGCTCACAGCCCATGGTACTGAGGCTCACTGAGCTCCTGCCTCTACCGGGGAAACGAGCAGTCCCAGAACGAGAGCAAGATCAGTCCTGGTTCCCTCAGCCACGCACTCCTAGCTGGAAGACTGGTTTTCATTTTTGGTGCCGGGGATCAAACTCAGGTCCTTGTGCTTGTGAAACAAATGCTCTAACCACTGAGGTGAATCCCCAGCCCGAAAGGCTGGTTTCTAGATACGCAGCAATCTCTAAGGACTGTCCAGCTTAATTATTACAGTGTTTGCCTGCTTGCAGATGTGATGGTAACTCAGCTCTGTCTGGGCTCATGACATAATACAATTAGCTATATAGCTCAGGACACTGGTTTCTTCAAGTTTTATCTCAAAATACTTCTAAGGGAAGCTGCACGTCAAAGGTTAGATAATGACATATTGTTCTCCTTCGTGTGGAGTTGTGGTTTAGATGTCCTAAAGGGTCTTCTCAAACCTAAAACTAGTGTTAAAGCATTTTATTGCACTGCTGAACTCACAGGATATGAAAATTTCAGATGAGAGAAACAAAGTAAAACCTAAGAGCTTGAAAAAGTGGTGTGTTTACCTGACAGCAAATACTCTTATCGAAGCTATAGTGGGAACTTGAGACACAAGGTAGTACCAAGGTGGCAGCCAAGCCAGAGATTCCTGGAGAAAATCTGAGATAGTCCTGGACACAGACTGAAGTGGACCTAAGTCAGCAAGTGCCAGTGACAGAGAAGTAGCTTCAGCTGAGGCCTTCTGGTGCTTCACAGCTTACCATTAACTAACTCTGAACTCCATCCTGACTGAGAGCCTGCAGAAATAAACACTAGTGTGCGACAAGTTACTAGGACTTCACAAATTGCAATAAACAATAGTTATGGAATGCTTAAAAATTGAAAGAAAATTCAGAGAACTAAGCAAGTAATGGGAAGTATTTTAAAAAACAGCAGATTGAAAAATTGGACTTTCTTAAAAATTATAGCTATTGAAATTTTAAAAATACTCTCTGTCGATAATTTAATCCAAAATAAACCAAGAAAAACACTCATCACCACTTATTATCTGGAGCCAATTGGTCCTTGTATTGATTGTATCTTACAGTCATTTGTATAAATAATCTATAGAAGAGTAAGTGATAAAAGAATTCTCTGCAACTACATGAGAGTTTTAAGAGAATTAATCTTATCCTATTGAAAAATCAGTAAATTTCTCTTTTTTTTGGGAGAACTCTAAGAAACAATAAAAGTCAGAACTGATTTTTAACAACAGAACTGCTCGTAAGAGAATCTCAAATGCTAATATTGAGTGTAATGAACCTGAAGGATGAAGCAACAATTTGAACACGGTTTTAGCCAGAATTAGTAAACTGACTGATGAATCAGAAGAAATCACCAAGAATTTAGCATTGAAAACTGGAAATAGAAAAAAAAAATTTTTAAAAGGCTAAGACACCTCCAAGATAAAGAATGAGACAGTCTACTGAACGTCTCAAAAGAAGGGAGGCCACATCTGAAGGCATAGTATTTGATAATTCTCCAGAACTGATTTTTAAAAATCCACATACACAGGAAACACATGTATTTTTTCAAATAACTCAAGAATTCCCACTTCAGAAAATATGTTATCCATATGCTCTGTGCACAGATGTGCACTTTGGTAAGATCTGTCTTACGTCAGCATCTTCTAAATGCCCGTTGTCAGGAACTGGCCAGGCATTAAAGGGCCAGAGCAGTTTATAAAAATATAAGTCTTCTTCTCTACACGAGGTATCTTCTGATCCCAAAATGTGCATAAATTATTTTACTGAATCATAATTTAAAGGCAATGCATTCTATTTCTGTTTTAAAATACCCTATTACATAGCCCTTGATAAAAAGGGAGAGCTTTCTGTAAAGCAGATAGGAAGAAATATAATTTTTAACATCTTATATTTTCTAAAACCAAGATGTAAACATGCACTTTCAAAAGTAGCGATTTATTGTTTATATAAATTTCAAAATACCTAAACATCTGTCCAAGGCCCTTAAAATAGAAGGCTGTAGGGGGCAGGAGTGTGGGCTGTTGCAAGGACTGAATATCCAGCATGTCCAATCTTGGCTGGCTGACAGAGATTTCTCCACACTTTAAAGAGTCTTAGTTTGTCCCTTATTAATTGACTCTTATTAAAAGTAACACAACATTTCTTTGGCCAATATATGTTTGCTCCTATCAACATAAAATTTTCCAAAATTCTTACTGGCTTGATAGAAAATGTAAAGCATCTGTCACACACAAATCTTTGAACTATATTCTTTAAGTTTAAATACGATTGATGATGTGGCTGCTGTATGTGTTATTAGAACATCAACAAAAAAGGAAGCCATTTGCCAATGTGAAATTTTAGTTCAATGTTATACACGAAAAGCTAATACATGACGACCACAGACATAGCTGCCAAGATTAACAAGGGGTAAAGAAGGGAAGATTTCGTCCAGTCAGACGCTCTGAGACCAAAAGTGGGCTGTTTAGTTTTAAAAGGGTATCGCGTTGGCCATCTCAATCATTCAGATTCCCACTTGGGTGTCTATAGTCACTGAGACAAGACTGTGGAGGCAGAAGCAAATGATTATAGCGGCCCATGAGAGTAATAATGGGACAGATGATGAAAGGGGGGATCCCTGAAAAGTCCTTGTATTTGAGTTTAGAACACAGTTGTGGTTCATTTTCTGCATTTACTGTCACAATTTTGGAGGGTAAGCCCCCAATAATGTGCTGAGAAATGAAGAGGCTGTTCAGCATTCATTTTTGTCAAAACCGTGAAGCAAATAATTCTCATTGCAGTAATTAAAAACAGGATTATTTGCTTGCTTTGAGGAGTTTTAATATTAAAGAACCCAGAGAAACAGTCTGCTTGATTAATGTTTCTGTTTGGTCCTTTAAAACCTAGTGAAGCCCACAGGCCCTGTGGGAGAGTCGCCGTGAACCACCCCAGTCCTCCACTCTTTCTTGCTCGCCCACCTCGCGGGGTCTTCCTTGGCTTTCTGAGAACCCTTCTTCTCTTTCACCTGCATGAGTAGCTCCTTTGCTGGGCTCCTGTATTCTGCTATCTTCCTCTGCTTTATCACAGCAAACCTGGGCATGAAACCAACAGTTCCTGACATCCTGCCCTGCCAACAAGACCCAAACCCTCCGCTACACCTGAGCTGCTCTGAAAGTGTTGGCTGGAAAGACTAAGCTTCACTATTTAGAAGACAGGATCTCAAAGTAATCTTTTCCTAATTAAACACAGCACCATTCTCTGTTAATAAAATTGGAATACAGTAATTAGTTTTTAGGCCAATGGTGGGAAGCCACAGTGATTGCGACACCATGAGCTACCCAATGAAACAAATCTGAACATAAAATAAAAAATACGACTTATAAAATGTTTATACACAATTTGTGTTCTCGTTCTGATGTACCAAATGTATATGTTTCTGTTCAGATGAACGAATATCAATTTTATTTTCCAACACATAGGAGATATGTTCTTAAAGAAACCTTTAATAACATGTTTTTTATTTTAAAATTTTCACATGTTCACTGTAAATATTTGGAAAATACACAAAGGAAGAAGGAAACAGGGTGGGTGGGGAAAAGGAGGGGAAAAATGGGAGGAGGGAGAAGGTGGGGAGCAGGGAGAGAGAGGAAGGGACAAAGAAATCTTCACCCTTCATCTCACCAACTAAGGGCAAATCCTGTAAATATTTGGGTAGCTTTTTGAAATTGAGATTAAGTATACTCTTTGATTATTAGTTTGCCGTTTCCTACAAAATATACTGAATACACATTTTACTTAGTACACAGTCACAGATATCGCGCTGAACAGCTTCCCAGAATTCCGTCCTGCTGGGCAGGGCCATGTGGTGGTGTAGGGCATCGCTCTGCAGAACCAGTTTCCTGTCTCAGTGCAGACTCTATTCATTACTAGCAATGTCACTTTCTGTGAGTTATTAACTGTCTTCTGCCTTGATTTCTTGATCTTAAAGTGTAGAAACATCAATAACTATCTCATAGCACGATTGTGAGGGATAAAAAAGATGTTACAGATGAAATTTTTTCCCTCATGTACAGCGATGGACTTAATAAATAGGCGCTAACCACCTGGGTTTTCCCACTTGCCATAGCCGCCCCCTGATCCCTACATTGCCAGACTGTGTCTTGAAGGCACTTTACAGGCTTTGAGGTCCCTGTGTCCATCACAGAGTCAACACATAATAAAAGTGTGTGGCACGAATGCATGGTTGCATGGATGACTTCTAACTGGTGCAGAAGAATGCTGTTAAACATTTGGAGAGGACTGTAATCCCACCGTAGGTTTCCTCACAAGGTTTTGAAAGCAGCTACAAATAACATTTTGTCCTACCCTGTAACCCAGGGTTTGTTATTCTGCCTTCTCCGCTCTCCACCCATCATCTATCTCTGAAGATCTGCTCCAAAGTCTTTGCTGCAGCCCCCATTCCTTCCGAGTGGCCCCTTCTCAAGGGGATTTTGCTGGTCACCAATAATACATACACCAGTAATAATGCTGTATGTATCAGCAAGTCACTTACTCCTTAGTCCTCCTGCCTTTAATTCTATTGTCCTTTAATATTCTCCAGTTTCGTGTTTCAGTATTTAGGTTTTACATTATCTTTTCCACAACATCCATCATGTAATACATATGAGAATATATACTAGTCGTGCTTTCATTAGAAGGTTGATGGTTTTATCCCCGGGTCCAATTTTTCTACGTTTCTCTTTAGAATTCATTCCAGTTACATTTCCTTATTTTTTGCAGTAACTTTTAAAAACATTTAAAAAGTTTCTATTGTTCATGAAGAATTCTGGTCAGAGTTTCAGCACTAGCTATAAGATAGAAAGCTGAATCATTCTTCCTGAAAATATATTTATATGATAGCAACAGAAAAAATTCTTCAAAATAATTAGACTAGGAATATGCACTTATATTTAAGTCCAGCATGGCCCACAACAAACAAAATGCAATACTGCTCCTTCGAGAGATGGGAGAAATGAATACAATATACAAAAGTGAGAAAATTCCAAAGAATTCACTATAAAAGAAATCTCACTTGGGTTAGAGACCATCTGCTAGGCCACATCAAAGAAAAATATCTACAAATTCTTATAATTGCTCCAAAGCAATGGCAAGTCTAGGCTCACTCTACCTAAAGATCATAGTGGTAACTATACATGAAAACATTTAGAAAATAATATAGTCATTAAAATATAACATTTAAAATTTCTTACCACACTTTAAATGAGCCATTAGCAAATGTAATTATAGTGTCTTCTATCTACTCACAGAAAGGTCTGAGAAAAGCAGGCCCTACCTCAGTGGATATAAATAAACCATGTTTCAAAATAAAGGAATTGCTTCCCACAACTACAAAGTGTTTGAAATCTGTTGAAGTATTGAAGGAAAGGAAATAAATCTGGTAAATTATGAGAGGCAAAATTTAAAACAGAATTGTTAAAAATCACACTACTTTCCCCAAACAACCAGTAGCTGAGTTGGCTTTTAATTTCTAGATTTCAAAGAACTAGAAGACTCTCTCTTGTACTAGACCAGAAAAGTGAACTTACTAAAAATAAAAACAAAGTAGTACCTGTTATGCCCAAGGCAATATGTGATATGAAAGTAAAGAAAGAAAAATTATATTCAAATATTATTTCTTGAATGAAAGATGAGTTTTGAAGTTCTGTACAAAATTATTGTTCTATAGCAAATTTGGAAGGAATCCATGTGTATGATGCACCTAGAGGCGCATCATTTGTGATATTACCCCTTAGAGGTACTACCTCTGCACAGCATGGCATACAGCCAGCTGATCTCATTCCCATGCATTCTTTAGACAATTGGGATTCTATGTTGTAAATAATTTTGTATACAGCTTTTAAAGATAGCATTATATTTGTTTAAAAATATTTTTAAAAACAATTTTAATGAGTCAAATATATTATGAGTCATTATCAAATTAATTGTTATGGCACATTCCACCTACTCACAAAAAAAAATCTGAATTACATAGATGCTATCTATCTTCAATGGTATAAAAAACAGATTTCAAAATTGAAGGAATTATTTCCCCCAAAGGATATGTATTTCAAATTCTACTGAAGCACCCAAGTTTTATTTAGTTATCTTTCCTCTGTCCTTACAGATTTGCAGGCTTGTGAAAGTTTCTATTTTAAAAAATAAATAAATACAGATAGAAATATCTGTGTGCTAGAGCTATTATTTCCTAATGTTAGAGTCTCAAAGGTAAATTTGTAGAACAAATTGTGTAAATTCTTTTGCAGGTTCTTGGGAAAAACAAAACATTTTTCTGAAAGTTTGTGCCACTTTAGGTCCACCAGCCACATGAAAGGTGCTAATTTGGGTGGATATGGTTTTAGGTTAGCTCTTCAAGAAGGACCTGAAAAATTGGTGTTAACAATATAGCAAACCAACGGACTTTTTAGGACATACTATGTACAAGTTCTTATGCTGGATTCTGGGGATATAAAATCCTTTGCAGGACTTTATAGATCCTCAGTTCCCCATGTGTATGCTTATATGTGCATGTGTGTAGGGGTGTGTGTGTGAGTTCAAGGGGATGTGTGCACATACATGTGTATTTGTGATGGCATAAAAGTACAAAAGATAAGTAACGAATAGTCATACTCTTTATCCAGTGGAAAATTTTGGCTCTATCTTCTGCTCACTGACCTTTAAGAACCATTTCATAAGGAATCAATGACAAATTGATTGGCAACTGACTTGTGGTTCCATAAATAGATTTAATTAAAGTTAAAAAACAGACCCGTTTACACCAGACAAATTTGACATTTCTTCTTATTCTTCTACTCTACTTTTAAAGCCTATCTAAGAACCATAAAGCACATATTGAACACTTGCTGGGCATTAGTCACTATTCTAAGTACTCAGCATAAATTCCTTAATTTAATGCTTACAACCATCCTATATGTTAAATGCTATTAATTCTCTCCTTTTGTATCTGACAAAACCAAGGCCATACAGCTAGTAAGCGGCAGAGCTGGGATTTGAAGCTTTATGAACTAGGTAAGAAAATGCACTCTACTCCGGCATAGAGTAGACAATGGGACCATCATAAGCAGGGTTGGTTATGTCCACTTCTAATCTGGCCACTAGCCTCTAAATACAAACACCCCTAGTCAAGGAGCAGGGCTAGAATTCTTTATACATGGCTTGACTTTACAGAGGCTCCTGAATTAAATTTACATTGTGCTCACATTTTGAAAAAAGATAACACAAAATGAGAGGAAAAAACAGAACAGTCCCAATGGCAATGGGTGGAAGGGAGAGGGGAGGGACTACAGGAAGTGAGAGGTAGTGTTTCTCCAGCATTAGGTGTTGAACTAAAGTCAAGATAGAGTGTGTGACACAGTAATGCAGCTTTATAAGCCACAAGTTTAACAGCCTGACGATTCTTAAGCAAGTTCCACACATACTGGAAGGCTCAGTGACTCCGGGCCGACTTGATTCTTGGGTATCACCCATGAATGAACCTTTCCATCTTGGGGCTCTGGGTCACTGCTATCTAACGTGCAGTCACAAAACTCCTGTGAGCGCAGAGGCAGCGAGGGCCAGTGACGGGGAGGTATAAGCAATAAGAAGGCTTTTCCTGAGTACTGATATCTGAATGTTTCTGGCCTCTCTCAAAAAGGAAAAAAAAAATACAATTTGAAACTCCTGGAAACAGAAATAGCTTCCATAATTAAATATAGGAAGAAAGCCTTGTTGTTTGTGATACATTTCAAGTTTTCTATACTAGCAATTAACTGCTTACAGAATACATTTAAGAAATGGCACTTAATGAAAGGCAAATTTTAAAACGGCAGTAATTTGGGGTGTATATGAACTAAGAAATTCATTAAAATTCACTCAAGATATATTGGATGCATCAGTCTAAAAATTATCTCTGCACACGAGGTCAAATACTGTAAAAATAAACTTTGATGTCTTCAAAGTGGCTAGGTTATGATATCAATATTGACCTCTGTTGGTCTATCGAATGCAACTCCTTTGACTTGGGGGACCGCCCTCCAGGCCCACATAATCATTCGGTTTTCACGATTCCTCCAATAGAGGCGACATGGAGCTGGCATGTCCATCTCTCTTCTGGTGCTGAAACAGGCTGGAACCTCAGATCTTTACCACAAAGCTCAGAAAGGCCTTCCTTCCTGAAGCTGCTCATGCTGAGACGGCACACTGCGCACACTCGCTCTGCGGGGTGGTTTCATCTCCTCACACCTCCCATTCTGAATGCCTTCTAGCCCTTCTCCCCAGAGGTGATTTGATTCATCTCCTCCAAGGGTGTTCAATTTGGAGAGGGATGAATCAGCACGCATTTCTTCCTCCTGCTGTTAGTTCTTTATCTTTATGACCTTTTGCCTGTGGATGCCAGAACAGTGGAGCAGGGTGCAACTGCTAAAAACGACCATTTGTTCAGGTTATGTGTAAAAAACTTAACCCATTCCTCAGTAATTCTAACACTCTACAATTATACTTTAACCTTCCAAAGAGTAGCTCTCTACTGTCTGTAAGGCCAGTTTGCTTTCTGTGTGCTAGCACCGTTTCATTTCTATAGAGATGGTATCAAAAGAGATCACTATGCTGTGAACAAATGAACAAACAAGATCAATTCCACCTTCATGTAATTTTCCAGTTAGTTTACAATTCTAAAATCTTTTAAGCACAAATTCAGATATGTCTCCATACTAAGCCAGTAACATATATCAAGAATTCATACTAAAATTTTAAGTCAATTATATGCGGTCTAAAATTTCCTAAGCAAGAGGCATAGCAGCGAAGTAGATATGTTGCTGTGACAACTTATAAAACTAAAGGATCTTTGTAATATCAATCCTGTCCAATATTTTACAGATGTTTTTCAAATGAGATTTGTCCCCAAAACACTGAAGATAAACCACAAAAACGTATGTAAAATATCTGATTGACCACTAATATAAGTGAGTATACAGCCTGAATTATTAGTGATGCATACCCATAATATAGCATGTATTCTTTTAAAACAAATTCACATTAATTACTTGCAAATATATCCGGGCCTGCCTAATTTACTTTTTATGTAGACTTGTCTTAATAACAGATAAAATGATCTGTTGTTTGAATACTAATTGTCTATGTAAAATAAGGTACCACACATAGTAATTAATGTCTAAACTACTTCTGCAAAAACTTGGAATCATCTTTAAGCAAGTAACATTCCATTTTAAAATCTTCAGAGAGAAAGCAGAAACTGCAGGTTAGTTGGAGCAGAAGCAGCACCAACGCTGGCTAGTAGAATCCAAACAGATTAGCTTTATGGTAGCTCTTGCAGTGAGTGACCAGGCTGTTTCTTGGATTCATCAAACCCAGGTCCGTGGCCAGGTACGCTTACATTGCAGAAATAATTAGACCAAAATGCAAGAATCAGAAAGTGCTAAGCTAAACATTTAGTGCCCGTCTTGGCATGACCACAATCAGAAATGACGTAGTTTGATTAATTCAGAGCAGACAATATACCACTGTTGAAGAAGAAAACTCACTGGCCCTAATGATCTGGAATTATTTCTTTGATCAACCAGTATCACTGTATAATTAAAAAGATTTGAGTATAAACTACTAAAAAGTAGTCTTAGAGCTTTCTGCTTTGATTTCCATTTTAAAGTTCAAAGAGGATAATTTCTTGTAAAGGCTTTCTACGATAAGACAGGCAAGGTCTCAAAAGGCCCAGCAAAGAAGCCAAATGACAGGGTCTTGCAATCAATCATCTAAGGATACAGAGAAAAAATTAAATATGTCTATGGAAAACACATACCAATTTTTTTCTCCCATTGGGGTAGAGTCAAGATGTACTCTGCTTGGTGAACTAAATTGCCTTCTATCACTCAAATTATACAGCAAGTCTTGGCACTGCAATTGAGCAAACAATAAAAAGAACATATTTCTCCAGTTATTGCTGGTGAATTCCGAGATTTTTTTAAAAAATGGAATTATTAAGGAGTGTTCCCAGTTTAATTTTTTTTAATGCTTGGGGGCTTTATTCTTTAAGATTTATAACTGATAAATAAAAACATAAAAGCTGTACATATTAATGGGGATACAAGTAATGCCAAGTTTAATTCTTAATAGCTGAACATCTCAAACATTTTACATCATCAACAAGAGGAAAGAAATAAGAAGAAAAAAAAAGAAAGTGGGGAGGGAGAAGGAGGGAACGTATCTTTGGAGAAATCATAAAACATTTTGGCCCAGAGTTTAATTAATTTAAGATATGGCACAAATCTAAATATGTAGTTTCTGAGTGTAATATCATTCTCCTATAAAACTTTAACATCCTATAGCTTTTGAAAGGACATTAGTGAGAAGCACCAGGATCACTTCATTGGTAAGCGCCATCTAGACACTTTCGAGAAATATCGCCATCTGAATCAAGAGAAATCGTGAGGGGAGCGCTTGTTCTTCAGAATAAATGCCATTTGCCACCACCGAAATCTCGCAGTACTGTGCCTATATGGTCCCCAAGACTGACAGCTCCAGCGCCAAGGCTGGCACCCTTGAGTTCTGGTGACACTTCCGTTTTTATTGTGGGGAGGGGGGAGGATGGGGAAATCAAATACCAATGAGAGATTCTGCTATAATTTCAAACAATTTCTAGGGCCCCGCTATCCATACACTGTATATATGAATTGTGTGGAGATTCTGTTAAAAAGCAGACTGATTTAGGAGGTCTGAGGCCTGAGTCTCTGAATGGGGAACAAGCTCCTTCTGGGTGACATGGATGCTGCTCCTGTGTCAAAACCACTGAGCAGTGAGGTTCCAGGGCTCAGCATGGAGCACCCTTGTCTACCCGCAGCCCTGTAACCGCATCAGAGGAACTGGTGCAACAGTGTGATTTACATTATGGAAGACACAGGTGTATGTGCTGTGCGTTACGAAAGGGTGGAATTTGCTGCGAGCCACTGACCACTTCTGGAAAACAGAAATTGCATCGTCACAAATGTGGACTGCGGCTGAAAGTCTCTGTAGATGAGGAAGATCCAAGTATGAAAGGAAGACTGACACAAGTATTTACAATTTATCTCATTCTTGGCTAATTTGCCTTTCTGGAACATTCTAACTGTCTACTATTAGTGACATAACAGTATAAACATTCTCACACTATGGAGACAATCACACATATAATTACATTTAAAATAGTTTCTGTTCAAATATACTAAAACTGACTTATAACATGTCTAATTTCCCATCCTTCTTCAAAGTTCTTTCTGTTCTCAATCTCACATTTACTTGGTGCTCCTGTAATCTGTAAACAAAACAACAGTCTGCTCCTTCTGGCATTAGTTGAATCAAAGCCTCAAATCAAAGAGGGCTTCCATATTTAAAAGCAATTATTTCATATCCTCCTGAATCCTCTTTCAACACTGCATGTTTCTCCCTTAGGCTTTATATTTGTCAACTTTATATTTGCTTTCTATTTGTCAGTATTATCTACTTTACCCAATAGGTAAACCATCACTAGTGGTTCTGTAATCTGTGATCCTGAAGAAATGGAAAGAGAACATCGTGTTGGTCAGGCACTGCCGCCTGTTGGCCATCATTCTGTCCCAGCTCCAGCAGAAGAGCTAGAGACCTGGTGCCCACAACAGACAGGCGGAAGAAGGAGCAATTGAAAGCAATAGAAGAGGAGACTCTTCCATGGCTACCACTGGTCTTTCTTGGCTTCCTGAGCAGGGCCAGTGAAAGTAGCCATGACTGTCCCGGAGCAAAGAACACAAGGGGGCCAGCATGACACCTGAGGAGCCAGCACGGCCTGTGTGTTCTTCCCAAACTCTGCGTCCTATCAGAAACGAAGGTCTAGATGCAAGCCTTGTCTTGGGGCAAAGTGTTGGAACAACCCTTGGCTAATGAGATTTTGTGCTTTGGCTTAATTTTTATGAAAACAATAATGTTAACCCCTTCAGGATGAAACAAAAACAATATAGGTGGAAAGGATTTTGGAATGAGAAAGGACAATGCTAATGTTATTCATTATTACTTAATACTTACAACACTTACTACTGTTGTTCAAATCTATCACCTGGATTGCTACGCTGAACTAAGAGGACAACTAAAACATCAAGCTCAGTGAAAGAAATGGGGAAAGGTGAAATTTTAAAATTTAAATTCCACATAATTCTTGTCTGGGGAGTCTGACCAGCCAGGCTGGATAGCCACCTCTATAATCCTAGAGAAGGAAGAACGGAGATGATGGAGAATAAAGTCTTGGCTAAGACATGAGGGATGAACAGGGCTGTTCAGGCTGAGGGAGGGCAGGAATAGGGTTCTGGGAAATGAATTGACCAGTGAAGGTGCTGGACAGTGCATCCAGCTTCAGGGGCTGCAGTGCTGGGGTGGGGATGGGGCAGGTAAGGAGAACATTCTGGAAATAGAAGATTTTCCCTGATACTCTCCCCTTCCTGGATTTTTGCAATGAGCAGATGAGCCTGGTCATCTGAATGCAGTAGCGGAAAATACAGCCAAATATATATGGGCCCTGCCATAGTTTAAGGTAATTACTAGAACAGTGAGGATTAACTCTTTAAAAAATAATACATAATGAATAAAATATATTCACTGCAGAGTGGCTGATAGTAAGCAATATCCTGAGAGCAGAGAACTGCATTTTGGCATGTGCAAACTATAGTCACGATGACTGGCACTCAGACCTGGCCTTGTTGGCTATGTAGTGAGTGATACAGCAGACTGTTAAGAATGGGCACATGGGCCCAGCAACTAAATAAAGAGAAATGTTGACAGCGAGAAGGCAAAAGGGTGACTCTGGAGTTATTCTTGACAGAGAGCCTGATGCCTGAAAATAAAAAGCACTGCAAGTATTTCAAACAAAGGAAGTTGGTTCACAAGGAAAAGCTGAGAAGCCCAGCAAAAGAGGTGTGACAAGCCAGAAATGAGCACCATGAGCAAGGAAAACGGTGGCTCTCAGAGCACACTGGCAAGTGAGAGAGCCCAGGACCAGCCAGAGTTATCCAGTGAACCTCCTGCACTGACCTTATGTTCTCCAAACAACCTCCTAAATACCACTTGCTTACTGAATGGAAATCACTAACCAGTGTATCACGCACTCTGTTTCCCTTGGCAGCTACGTTTCTGGCTGTAAAATAACAAAGTGGAGCTCTTTTGTCTTAATTATAGCATCCCAGGGGTTTTGTTAGTGTGATTCAACCTCCTTTAATGAAGTCAATATTCTGGTCCCAGGATGTGCATCTGGACTCAAAACAATCAGCCATCTAAGGGAAGCCCTGGCTTCAGAATTCTGTCCTAGAGTTAGACGGTAAGTATGTCAGGATTTGTGGGTCACCGCATCTGTCACAACTATTCCGTCGTGCACCATAATGTGAAAACAGCTACAGACAAAATCTCAATAAACAGAGTAGCTGCATTCCAATAAAACTTTATTCAGCAAACAGGCAGTGTGCCAGAGCTGGCTCTTAGACCCAACTTTGCAAACTTCCGGTTTAGTCCAGAATCAGGCAACGAAGCAAAGTTCATCTTCAAGCGACTCTTGGAAGGAAGCAATAAATAGCTAAACGTTTTGAGGCAGGGCTGATACTCACTGTTACGTTTACTAATTGGAATTTAATCTCAATAAAATATTACTATACTTTTCCCTGAACTACTCTTTTACCATAAATTACTTAGAAAAATCCTCTGAGTTTACTTTTCCCTTAATACAAGTTTTGTGTTTGTCACGAATTATGACTTATAGCTTTTCTGGATAATTTGAGTTGCATTCAATTAAAATTAAAAGAGGACTTTAATTTCTTTTCCATTGGAGTTTTCAATAGTATTTCCATTCATTATCCTTAAAAAAACTGCAATGTCATTCTTTCTTAATTTTTCTTGAGTAAAGCTTGATGGAAAAATCTCTAGCCTAAGAATGTTTTCTTTTTAAAAATATTTTTCTACCTCTGACAGAGAAATGATACCATCTAGCCAAATGTTTTGATAAAAATGTATGAGGATGACTGGATAAAGAAATATGGTATATGTAAACAAAGGAAAAATTTTCACCCATAGGACACAACGGAATTCTATATTTGTAGTAATACTGTATGCATAAACCTCAAAAGCATGGTATCAAGGAAATAATATCAGGCACAGAAACAGAAACAAAATCACTGACATTCTCACTTATGTGAAGGTTAAAAATGTTGGTCTCAAAGCAGAGAGCAGAAGAGCCGTTACTAGAGCCTAGCAGGAGTCGGATGACAGTGAAAGGGTGGTTATCGGGTACAGAATTACAGGTAGGTAGAAGGAATATATTCTAGCATTCTATAACACAGTATAATAATTTATTGCAATTTAAAAACAGCTAGAGGGACTTTGTTCCTAAAACAAAGAAATGATGAATATTTAAAGTGACTGATGTGCTAATTACACTGATTTGATCATCATACATTGTACCCATGTATCAAAAATCATAAAGACTATACCTCATAAAAACATCAATTAAAAGATAAATATATGAAGATTATCTACTAAAGTATTACATATTTAGGAACTACTCTTTAAAGCTTTCTTTGAAGTTTTCTAAAACTCCTTAAGAATATTTTCTACAGAAAACCTGCCATGCCTAAGATGAATCATTTCCAGCACCTTCCAGACCTTGCAAGCTTTGATCTAATGCCCTTTGCTGTTTATTGTTTACTCCAAATATACTCCTCTCTACCACTCAGCTTACTTCCTATTATTATATTAAAATTTCTTTTAAAAAAATAGCAAGCAACTCTATCAGTCATATTCAGTTTTCCTTTTCACTCTCTCTTAAAATGGTTGCCTATTATCTCTTCCTTGACCTACAAAATAAGATTAGGTCAAAGATCCTGAAAGGCATGCAAATCCGATTTGATGGGACCAGGCACTCAGGGCCTGGCCCTCCTACCTTCTCCAGTACTCATGTTTATCTGTCAGGGCCTCAAGCTGAGTTTTTACTCTTCATCTATTCTTCCTTTTGCACATGCTTATCGGTTCAATTTCAACACCTTTATGTGGGTGGATCGCAATTCTCCATCCTCAACTTTCCTTATGCCATCTGTGCTGAAACTTCTATCCAAGTGGCATGGCCAGCCTTTAGGAGATGTTAACTACAGTCACTGAAGGGAAAAAGAAACTCGTTGCCCATAAGACACTGTATCATTCGCAAAAAAATTATTCGGTAAATATGAAGTCGTATGATTGACTGGTTGGTTGACTGATACTGGAAATTGAACCCAGGGCCTCCGCACTGAGCTATAGCCCCAGCCCTTTTTTCATTTTGAGACAGGATCTCATTAAGTTACTCAGGTGGGACTTGAACTTGTGATCCTCCTGCCTCAGGCACACTGAGTGCTGGGATTCCAGGCATGTGCCACCACTCCTGACTTAAACATTTATTTTCAAATATTTAATACATACATATGCTAGCAAAGGCCAGTCCCTCCCATGGTTAAGATGCCCCATCTGCAGGACAGCTTTGATTCTTCAGTGCTCCAGGCACCAGCAACAGAATTGTTATGCTGCCCCTCAAATCCCAAAATACAAATCTGAGAGGTTTAGCTTGAGATGTGGCAGGACATAGCCATCGAAGAGGCACCTGGCCTGGGGCTGTGGCGCCTTAGCTGTGCTCCCTTCACTTCTTCTGATTATACTGGGAGAGAAGAGGTGAAAAAGAAAAACTAGGGATGGAAATCAAGGGGTTATACCCATTTGAACTGAGAGGGGACCTGAAAGAAATGAGAATGTTTGTTCGTCTAAAACCTTATGCAGGAATGATCGTAACAGCTTTATTTACAATCACTCCAAACTGCAATCAACCCAAATATCCTCAGTAAGTGAATGAATAGACAAGCTGACATACAGGAATACCATCCCAGAGCGAACTTTCGCTACATGCAACCAACAGAGGAATTTCAAGTGCCTTACACTAAGTGGAAGCCCAGTGCAAAGGACTAAATGCTCTGTGATCCCTCCTCTAAGATCCTGGAGAAGGTAAAATAGGAACAGAGAACCCATCTGTGATGGACTCGGAGCGAGAGAGGTGGGAGGAGGATGTGACTACAAAGAGGGGCACGAGAGAATTTGGGGGTGATGGAGCTAGTTTGTTTTCTGATCATGGCACACAACTTGTCAAAACTCACAGGTTGGTACAAATAAGTGAATGTGACTGTTATGTGAATTTAAAAATAAACGTTAAATAATTCTTTTTGCAAATCTGAAAAAAGAACAGAGGACCTGAAGGGGACTCTTCCTGGCTGTGGAAGCAAGAACAGAGACCAAGAAAACCAAATTCCTGCACTGTTTAGTTCATAACCGGAGGAAGGTTCCAAGCTTCTTTCCCTTGTTTCCTCCCCAGCTAACTGACCATCCAGGATGGTGCACTGACTAAACATGTCAGGACTGTGTGCTGACCAAATCGCGGCCTGCTGGAGACACACTCAGTCCACCTCTGAGGCCTTGGGGGTCCATGCCAGGGTGGCCTTGCTTCAGGCTTTGTCCTGCCTCTCTGTCCCCAGTGTTAAGCTGTTTCTCTAATCTAAATTATGGAGTCTTTGATGTTCTCTTGCAGCAGCTTTTAAACAAACAAAACCTCAGCAGCTGTGGCCTGTCTCAATCTGAGATCTTGATCAGGGAAAAAAATGAATCACGATGCTCTGAAACTGAGGAGGCCTACAAATGGCGTAATTTATCCTTTTCTAAAGTGGAATCCGGTGCACCCCTAAGATACCTTTACTTGACTATTCCCTGGGTTGCTGGGGCAGGGTTGCTTTAGGCCAGCAGGGGCTTCAACAGATAAAGCAACTGGAGTCCTATTTCTCTTATCCCTGTTAAAACCTCAGAAAGCTTCGTGGCATGTATAAAGATGTGATGGGAGACGGGTTAGGCTGCATGTTATATGCTTCTCTGCTTTTCCAGAAAAGCAAGATTTCACTCTGTCCCACATTAATCTACAGAGGCCTACTTTCAGAATCAGAAGAGATTTTTGTCAGTTTTTAAAAAAGATATTAAGACTAAAGATATGTTCATTAAAAGACTTTTTCTATTTCAAAAATCCAAAATACTTCAACAAAACTCACAGTGATGCGCTAGGTGACGCGATGCTACTTAATGAAGAGCCGTTTTTGCTTCACCATCTTTATCGGTTCTGCCAGGCTCTAATGGAGGCAGCTTTTAATAAATGTGCCCGATTCACTGTCAGAAGTGATAAGGAGTATTTAGCTGCTGCGATGCATTCTTAGTGTGGAGACTGCCCTGACAGAGGTCAACCCTTCTCTTCTCTCCAACTCGAGCTACTTGCATTCAACAAATCCCACTAGATTTTCAATGATCAAATTAAGTACTGTTTTATTCTGAACAATGTTAGCCATAAAAAAAAAAAAACCCAAGAAAACCCCTAGGCTGCTTTGATTCGTTTCCTTTTTCACATTCATTCTTTGAGCAGAATATATAGTTACCAACTGGTAGAAGACACCCCAGGCCCAAATTCCAGTTCCTGAAGAGTTATGTGACCTTGGGTGAGTTATCTGGTCTCTGAGCTTCAACTCCCTCCTTTGAAAAACATGGGAATGATAAGCTTACAGTCGTCCTTTGACATTCTCCAGGGATTTGTTAGAACAAAGGATTTGTTAGACCCACAAAGGCACCAAAATCCAGAGGCTCAAATCCCTTATATAAAGCAGGCTGGTGTTTGCATATAATCTACTGACATCTCAAAATTAGTTTTAAATCATCTCTAGATTACTTATGATACCCGGGACAGTAAAAATACTATGTAAATAGTAGTGAAACTGTATCATTCAGAGAAGAGTGACAAGAATAGAATATGTACATGTTCCATACAGATGCAATGTTTTATTTTAGATCCACGGCTGATTGAAACCATGAATGATAAATCTGGATGTGAGGGCAACAGTACTCACAAAATGGTATCCTCACAGAAGCAAAAGAGTGAATATATGTGACATGCTTAGGACGATGCCTTGCACATAGCTAAGTACTGCACTGTGAAAGGGCAAGTGCCTGTGGCTTCTGCTATTAGAGCAACACTTGCTCAACACCAGTCAGCAGTGGAAAGAGAATAATGAGAATGTTGGGGGGTGCAGGGGGTCAGATAGACCCAACTTTAAACATCACCAATTACTAGCTGCATAGCCTCTCCAAGCCTCAGTCTTCTCAGTTATAAAAATGGAGCTAATAACACCTCCTGTTAGATACAGGTTCCATGCCTGGCATTTAGCTAGCCTCCCGCTAGTGGTTCAACTCTGGATCTTGCAGCCAGAATGCCGGTGAGATGTTGGACAAATTGCTAAGCTCCCTGAGTCTCAGTCCTCATGTAAGTGGCAATCAAAGTGATAGGGATGGATAGCACTGCTGTGTGATTCTATGAGATAAGGTCCAGAAAGACCAGTCAGGACTCCATAAACAATAATTACAGTTATAAGGCACTATTCTCCGTGTCAGTTAGTTACAATAAGAACTGTATAAAAATTCCTAATTTAAAGAAGACATACATAATATTTTAAACAAGTAGTTACATAGTACTCTGGGGGGGGAGGGATCTCTTCCCAAGGAAGCTAGACCAATCAACAGTGAGAGCAAGCTTTACCTGCAGCTACAAATTAAATCTCTTCATAATCTGTCATATAGTCTTTGAAATTTGTCTCGTCTTCTTTCTCTATACTACTCACTTCTCATTAACTGAGTACAATTTTGTTTTGTTTTTGCTACAAAAGACGAATATAAAACAAAATCTCTGGTTCATCATCTAATCGGAAATTGCCTATCTGTATTCTGGCCATTTTACCATCCTTACCCAACTCCGTCCCAGCCAAGAAAATCAATTCGAGTTGTCTTTTTCCATTGCTGAAATGCAGCAGCATGAGTATCAAAAGCGTGTCTTTCCATTTCTTAATTAGCTTCACTCTGTATTTCTTACTTATCTCAAGTATGTCCTCTTTCAAGAGTGTCTCCTAGGAAAGGTTGTATCTTGAGAAATATCAACTGCTTGGCTGAAACTGCATTTTTTTTCCTTTTCTGTCTCTGAAAGACCCTCTGAGGATACTAATTAGACTTGTGAGAGAGAGGGTGAGGGAAACTGTGTCAGACTCACAGTCTAGGCTTCACTCTGTGCAGGGCTTTAAAATCAGCCCTCAAGACAGAGTGACAGTAATTGGAGGTGTTAAAATATCAGAGCTGCCGCATCCTGCAGAGAAAGCCACACCAAAGGCAAGAGATGCTAGAGAGAGGCTCAGCAAGTCAGCGGGGAGCCTTCAGAAGGCGGGGTGCTCCCTTCGCACAGGGTGCAAGTAAGTACGTGAGCCAAATGTGGGAAGTCTGTGGCTGAAGATCTACGCATCCGGCTCCGGGTCGCGTGGCCCATCTGGTGGACCACACACCCAGCAATGCAGCTGTCACCCTGAGAAGCAGCAGGTGATTTGTAAACTGTGACGCTGTGACCCTTGGAGAAGTGAACGTCCTAGGTCACAAGACTCTTTTACCTGTGGGCCCAGGTGCAGGTCTGCCTCAAGCCACCCACAATGTCAGCCCCACAAGTACAAATACCCAAATGCCAGCACATCTGGGGCAAGCAGCCACTAACCCTGGGTTATCTTCGATGCTCATCTTCTAGAAAATACCAGGGCAGAGGACATGTCACTATTTAGGTAATTATGTTTTATACGCAGCCCTGGTGGTCATTGAACTAAGTGACCGTTAGCTGTTACCTGAGCTGTTAAGCAAGATGACTTTCTTTACTCTTTTGCACATGTCTCCTCATTTTTCCCATCTTAATTCCACCCGCCAAGCAACTCACTGCAAGCCAAGAAAACACAGAAAGGGCCTCTTCTGTCTAGCAATAGAGAGCGGGAAAGAAAAGCAGCCAAATGAGACCTGCTCTGTCCAAAGTGGACACTGCTGAGGGCCACTGCTCCGAGTAGACAGACAAGACAAACAGCACTATAAACCACGTCTCAGAATGGGACAGAGTCTGGGCATGTCACATTTGTCAACTTCAGATTCATGAAACCTCCATTTTAAGAGTCACAATTTTATATTCCAAAATCTACTGGAAAATAAAGAAGCCCTGAAGACTACCTAAAAATGTAAAAACATAAGCAAAGACACAGCAGAGGAATGTGAGATAGTGATTTTTTATTTTCGTTTTACTTTATTTGCAGCTAGAGATTGAACCCAGGGCCTGTGCATGCTAGGAACACTCTCTGCCACGGACGCCTTCAGCCCAAGATCTTTTAGAGCTGAGTAATAATAAATGAACTATAATGTGTACGTGTAACTCTCTATCTACACTTACAGAGCGAACATACTGACAGATTTAAAGAAAAAACAGTTATCCCTTTAAAGATAGGCAATTTCATGCGTGTTCAAAGAACCATTAAATGGATTCTTTAATAGTGTTTGCATACACCACCATTCAATATCGGTGGAACAGAAAAGCTTTTAGTTTTCTTTTAGATTTCTCCTCCCTATGGAGAGTTTTGTTTCATTTTCAAAACTATAACTTGTTCCACTTGCGCTCTGGGGTTCCTGGAGCTTTATGGTCACTCTGCTTTCGACACTGTTTCACTCTCAAGCTATAATTATGTATTTGTACCAAAGAAAGAAAATGCGCTATGCTTCCCGTAACCATGCTTCGGTTCTGTCACTTGGGTTCATTCCTAGTCTCAACACAGAGGCTGCAGGCACCAATGAGTGTGGTAATTTGAGCTCTGAGTTTCTCTGCTATTCTGGACTCTTCAGAGAAAACTAAAATGATCCAATGCGCCTATACATATTATTGACCAAATTCCTGGTGGTTTAGAAAAGCAGCTTAAAGAGAATGTACATAATAACTAAGGGATTAAACAGTCATTCCTGCATCATGGCTGTATACATCATAGGCCACGTTTCCTGGAAACGATAAAAACAGCATGAATTTGAAACTAATGCATAAGGTAATTGAGGGATTTGCCTCAGTTCCTGTCCAATAACCATGTGCATTATTCCCGGCTTTCCTAGAATTTTCTGATTATTCTAGTCTTTATTTCCTGAGATGAATGATTCTGTGAGCACTTGGTGTGCGTCAGGTCCTGACTTTCCATCTCATTCCTCTGTGTCTACCTCAGTGTAGGAAGAAAAAAATGCAGCCTAAAAGAGCAAGATGCCTGGAAAGTCAAGAAACATAAACTTATTTAAGTAGTGTGTTAATGCATTTACAACCCAGTATGGTTTTCTTAAACTTTCAGGTAAAGGGCCTCTACATTTAAAACAATGAGTACAATTAAAAAAAAACTGGAAAAAATGTAATACACCACTTTCTTCATGCTTCCAAACCTTTTGAAATGCTCTATCTACACTTCCTCTATTGTCAAAAATATAAATTTACCCTGTTTTCCAACTTCTAAGACACTCTGCAATAAAAGACATATTCCTAGTGAATTATCCAAGTGGTTCATAAAAGATGGTGATTCAAATATAGCACACAACTTCCCCTCAAACCATGGGGTGACTTCACACACACACACACACACACACACGCACAATCCCACACATACACACACAAAATTAGCCAATTCTTTTGAATTTACACAAGCAGAAACTGAGACTTTTAGATAATAACTGTTTTTGCATGAGCAGGAAAATCACCCTTAGCCATACCGGAGAAACAGGTAAGCCTGGCATAGAGAAGCACACCTGTAATTCCAGTTACTTGGGAGGCTGAGGCATGAGGAGTCCAAGTTCAAGCCCAGCTCAGTTAACTTAGTGAAACTCTTGACTCAAAATAAAAAGGGCTGGAGATGTAGCTCAGTGGTAGAGCACCCCTGGTTTTAATCCATCGTACTGTTAAAAAAAAAAAAGAAAAGAAAAAAGAATTAAATAAAGAATTAAATGACTCATACTGAAAGTTCTTTGAGTTCAACACTACAATCTTGATCTTAAGTTAAACCCTGATTTTTTCACTTGTCCCACTCTTCTTCCTCTTCTCCAGCTCAGAACTATGAAGACTCTAATTTCTATGCTGGAGGTGCTGGTTTTAAGGAGGAATCCTGGCTCTAACCCTGTCTGGAGTTATAAAGCTGAGCCATGAGAGATGTGGGACAAACTGAGACCCAGCACCATAATAAGACATGAAAGAGTATGCAGGGCAAGTCAGAACCCTGATTGGGAGAAAACTGATGTCATAAGAGGAGAGGCCTGTCCTATGACTCTGTTTGTCTTCTTTCACCCAAACACACAGAGACCCTGAGGATGGGTACAAGGTTGGTGTGAAGTCCTCTCTGCCAGAATAACAAAGCGCACACATACATGCACAAAGCTGCACACATGCATAAATCTCTACACAAATCCCACAGATGACTCAGATGCCTTCTGGGCATCCACGGAAGCAACAAAGGCAAATGAATAAATCTTCACTAAAATGTGAATAAATGGAGACTGAACAAAGATTAAAATGAAGTCTCTGTACATGTGGAGGAAAATCGGTTTAACAGTTTATATCCCTCGACTCCAGCCTCCGCACATATGTAGCGTACCTAATTTCTGCTTAAGTAGCTTAATGTGGCATAGGTAAGACTATCTGTAATTTGAAGCGTGACACTGAAATTTAAGTAGATAGCATATTTAAATGCAATATACTCATTTCATTTCCTAGGCATGAATCCCAAATAAAGTGACACAATGGCAGCTCATCACTCCTGAATGGTCACCATTTTAATACCAACTTCAGTTTAGCAGATAACTGGTTTCATGAACTACAGTACTATCACTTTCTCCTAAATGATTGAAGAGGTTATTATCATTCAACCAGGTTTATACCAGTATTACATTTCTGAAATATCGGTTTAAACTACATATTTTAAATGACAAAGAATATCTGTAAGTTTTCAACAGGAAACAAAATTAAAGAGCTTTACTCTTTAAAAGAGGAAATTGTAGGGCAAATAGATTAATTTTTTAAAAAGCTGAATGCCAAGGATATAACATTTTGAAATTAAAGTCAGTATCTACTTTAACTCTTACAATCTATTAAACTGTGCCAACTCTGGAAACAAAGGAGACCTTAAAATTAACAGACAAACACTTGTGCTTTTCCCACCAAGTCTGTTTCTGGTGTCCCTCACAGGAAGTTGGTTCTAAAGATGCTTAGGTTTTTGATCAGTAGGGAATAGGCTCAAAGACAATTCTCGAATAAGGTAGCATGTATCCAAGTGCAGGCTCAGGGGATCAGAGAGCTGAAATAAAGATCGACTTTGGCAGAATTTGGGTTGGCTATTTGGTAGACTGTAAATGACAAACATGTCACCAGTATCTCCCACCCCGTATGTCCTCACAATGTGACCTTGACATTCCTCTCACAGAGAGGTGGGGTCTACGGCCTCCCTCCTTGACCCGGGCTGGGAGGGGCTTTGTGACTTCCTTTGCCAACAAAGTACAGTAGAAATGACACTCTAGTCCAAGGCTAGATTCCAAACAAGTCTTAACAAGGATAAATTTATCCTAAACAAGGATAAATTTGAGTCATAGGAAAATGGATACACCCAAAGACAGTAATGTTAAGTGAAATAAATCTGATACACAAGCGTAAGACCTTTTGCAAATGGAAGGGGACCAAGGAGTAAGGGGAGAAGAAGAGGAAGTAAAAAGAATCAGGATATATTGTGTACATGTACCAACTCCCCATGATAAATGTAATTTTTATGGACTGAAAACGTGTATTAAAAAATTAATAAAAGAAAACATGCTATCAAAGGAAAATCTACTTCAAGTATATCTCTCTTCATTCACCTGCCATTGTCTTTCTCCTTCACTAATTCTTGGCTATCACCAAAAAGCACCCAGCAGCACCCTCCTTTCACACTCTCCTCTCCACACCGGGCTCCTGCTCTGCATTGTCCTCCCTTCATCAGCAACCCTTCCCTCGTCTCGCCCATCATCCTTCTCCTTTTGATTTCCTCCCTATGAACTGAATTGTGCCAAAATCTTATCAAATCCATACATGAAGTCGTAAGTCCCAATTTCACAGCAAGTGGAAATGAGGCCTGTGAGGCGGCAATAAAGGCCAAGTGTGCTCATAAGCAAGGGCTCTAATCAGAATTGTAACCATTATTAGATGGAGAAAGACACCTGCCCACCCTCACCCCACTTCTCCACCATGTGAGGACACAGGAAGGAAGCAGCTACAGACTGAAACCTCCCTCCATCCCTCCCTCGCTCACAATGTGATCTTCCTTAATAGAAGCTTAGTTAATGTGACCTTCAAATTGTCTAAATCCTTTAGATAATTTATGTTGCTTGATGTGCCTATTTTGGATGAAGTATCCTAACATCTCCTGCTATTACTCTAGCTTTCCAAAGGTTTCCCCCCACTGAATCCACAAGGTACTTTTTCCTTATTTAAAACCTGTTTTATAAATCCATGATTGCAGTATCTTCTTAGGGGACTGTTCCTGATAGTAATATTTGATCTTATCCCTATTACTTTAATATTCATTTTGTTAATTATCAGCGTATTTTAATGCTAGCTTTTTTCAGTTTTTATACAAAAATGGTATACTGACATTAGCTTAATTACTCCTAGAGATGAATTATAGGGAAATAATCTTACTCTTTTGGTGAGAGAATACACTTAAAAAAATTGCTAAAACAGGAGTGTATATTTCATCTTTAGTAATTATGTCATGTCAGTACATACCTTTCAATGTCTCACTAAAATACAGAATAAATCTTTCAGGTATTGAAAAGGTATTTTTATATGAGGTGGTTGGAGTTGAAATTATGCTCTCTACGCTGGTGTGGAGAAATAAACCATCACTGTTTATTTGAAATAAAACAGACATCGCTTTCTTTCTTTCTTTCTTTCTTTTTTTAACAATACTAAGCCTACAGCTGAGCTGAGCCTGCAACTCAGAAAACCTTTCCTTTACTTTATTCTCTCTTCTCTGGATGTGCACATTTTTTCCCCAATGGTCTTTTTAAACCTTCAGCTTTCCTGCTCTCTCTTCTGCCTTCCCTCATTCATCCTGCTCTGAGGGAAACAGCCTATTTTATAATTTTAACTTACTCTTTGCCTTATTTTGCCACCTCCCACTCTCTTTTTCTCCATCTCTTTTAACTTTCCACACTATGAAATTGCTCCTGCTTCAAAATACTGCATATACAGTTGCTAATATGTAATGTTTTACAGTCCTGCTGTTATTTTTTTAAGGCCAAACTTTTAGGTTTCTTTGGAAAAACACAAATACTGTACTATTTTTCTTCCGTGCTGCTCTTGATCAATTTCGACATGGATTAGAAATCCTTCATAGAGAAAGTCCCTCACCCAACATTCAGAGCGGGGCCTGGAACAATGAGCCTGTAACGGTGGTAGTACTGTCTTCACGGATAGATTTCATGAAGAGGAAAAATGAGGTAACTACAGAACTGATTCTGATTTTTCCAGCCCGACGCTGAAGACTCGCTCCTGGCAGTGGTGGGCGATGTCTCTGCTCCTGGACACACATGCCCGTTCTGTACAGCGCAGTGCGGTCGTCTCTGACATCCGCCGCAGCAGGTCTGCATCTCAGCTTTGCCATGCACGAGCTGTGCAAATTACTCAGATCCTCCAGGTTCCATTTACTCATACGTAAACCAGAGTGGCAAGAAATCCTTTTCAGTAGATTACACAATCAACGTGTTACCTGACAGCCACAAAGCGCCTGCCACATAGCAGGCACTCACAGGCCTGAAGCTGCACCGCTCCGCTGACACACACAGTGTTTCCTGGAACTCAGGAGCAATCTAGCCCCCTCGGCCCACAGGAGGAAAAGGAGAAGAAATGGCAAAACCATTAGGTTATCGGCACGATCGGCCTTCAGCAAGGGTGAAAGCCAGCTCAGGGGTGTGAAGCCATCTGAAACGTTTTGTATAGCTAATGTTAGAATGCTACTCTGACAACTTAAACTAGTGTTCCTTCTTGCCTTATAATTACCGATAAAATCTTAGGAGAAATTTGCTTGGGAGGAGCTGTATTTTAAAGATTGAAATAAAGGAAAGCAATTAAATGGGAAATTCAACTACATTTTTTATTGTTGCTGATTTATGTTGGTTCCCTGTGAATTCTGGCAGCTCTGAAGCCATCGAGAACTGCTGAAAATCTCACCTCAGAAATATAAGGTGCAGAAACACTTTGCTTTTCTTTTATACACACACATATCACACAAAGGGGGAGAAGCAGAGGAACGGACAGGGAGGGAGGATGAGCGGAGGAGAGAAAGGCGTTGGGCAGAGGACGCGCATGTACATGTCCTTTCTAAACTTCTGCAAAACGCGCCTACGTGTTCAGAACCATGGCCTTCACCTTCCAGGCTAGATGGACAATTTCTTAGAGGGAAAAACCTCTTCTGACAACATGTGACATAGTTCTGAGATAAAAGGGAGAAAAACAGAGCTCGGTGGTAAGAAAGGTGCAGTGAGACACTCAGATGAATTGTCCTGCTAGCAGCCTCCTGGAAGATTGGTCTCCTGGGAGGTGATGTCTGGTGAGGTGTCTGGAGGCCCCCAGAAATGCAGGGGAAGAAAAACTAGTGGCTAGAAATAGCCTACCAGGTCTGGTTTGGAGTCAGGGAGACCAACGTTTGAATCCCAAGTCTACTCCTTACTAGTGATGTGGCCTTGGATGATGTCCTTAGTCTTTGCAAAGTCCAGTCTTCCCTTCAGGAAAGCAGGGGGCAAAAATAATAACTACCGCACTGGGACTGACTGGGCATTAAAAGAACTAATGTGTTCAAAGAGCTAAGCTTCTGCAAGACCCATTCTATGCTAAATAGGAGGTGAATAAAACAAGGAAATGAGTTTTATAAGGAACAGAAGAACTTGGGCTTTTCCTCAGATTAAAAGACAACATGACATTTGCCTTCGTACATTTAATAACCTGACGAGGTGGTGTAGCCCTTAATATGAGGTCTCGGGGCAAGCCTGGAAAGAAACAATAGGTAAACGTTAAAGGGAGACGTTTTTGATCCAATAAAAGAAACAATTACACAGTTAAATAGACTCTGCTATTTCTAAAAACAATATTTGAGTTTCCTTTTCTTTTTTTTTTTTTCCTAGAGTTTCCTTTTCACTAGAGAAACTTAAACCTAAATTTGACAGCCACTAGGGCAAGCAGATAGGTAGGTACACAAGAGGGTGGCCAACTACTGACCTAGGGTAAGGGTAGGAATTAGATAAACAGGATTCTCCCAGCTCCCCACGAGCCACATGACTTCAATGATGTGATGTGTCCATTTCTCAGATGCCCTGTGGGACAGACACCGGCTTTTATGAAACAAACTACCCACACACACAAGAACTGCAAGAATAACTCAGATATGCCCAGAATGAATCACTACTAGGGCTGCTTCTGATTGTGCCAAACACATACATACACACGGCACATCTGACAGCAATCTAAGTAGGTACACAAAATTATAATTCAGTATACTGGCTTCACCCAAGGTTAGTGTGATCATATTTTCTTTTGTTGGAATCAAGAAAAAGAGAAATAAACGCACTATCTTAAGGAAATCTGCATTTATCAGTTTTTTATTTAAAGCCCTTGATAACTGGTACATGAAATGTTTATTCTCAGTATCTTTTATTCAAAAATACCACGTATTTATGGAGTATTTATGACTACGCTCAGAGGGACAGATGATCTCACTTTTTCTCACAATACATCGCAAGGCAGGTAGAGCAGACATTCTATTTCCATCTTACAGACTGAAACATCTGGCTTTGGAGGAACGGAAGAGACTCAGTGGTGATGTGTGGGCTTCTTCAGCCTCCTGATCCCAAATTCCTCTTCCTTTCCAGTATATGGTATTGTGTTTTTAAAGGGCCACATAACTCTTTCCTTTTTTAGAACAATATGGGCACACAGAGTGTACGCAGATAAACAGAAAAAGGACTGGATACCCATTCCTGTCCCAGATGAGTGACATTTCAAGAAAGACATCAGCCCATAGACTTTCAGTAAAGAAAAGTCAAAGGATACTTAAAAAGATGTAGAACCATACCAAAAAGTCTGAGGTACAGGATGAGTCAGGCTTTAGTAAATACATGTGAAAATCCAAATAAACATTATCTGTATAATGAAATATATCTAATGCAGGCGATAATAAGTATATTCCACCAAAATACTAGAAATTGGGGCTTCTCTTTGCCAATGATTTAGAAAAAGAGTGAAACGCCTACATAACAATGAAGAAAAACTATAAAATATTCTTGACCCTGCTAGATATCTGAGGGCTGAGGACACAGGGTAATCAGAGAGAAGGAATTCCAAGGAGGGATGGTCTCCTCTACAGAGATACGGGACACTGGCACAGACTCATGTGGAGAGGGGCAGCCATCACAAGTGGGGATAAGAAGAAATCAGCTATCGTGGAGGTCAAACAGGCTGACATTTCAGTCTGGAACACCTGGGGCCCCAAGAACACAGAGGCACAGCCACCTATCGTCAGCTCTTTCCCACCAGCCCACGTAGGGTTTGCTCCAAAAGGACCACAGCAAAGCAAGAGAGACAGAGAAGAGTTCTACTTGGAGGAAATGGCCAGCCGCATCTCCACGACAGGCCCAAAGTCCACTCACTCCTCGGCCAGACCCTTTTGGTGGACAGAGCAAAACCGCAATAGAAAAGCAAAGCAAAGAAACATTAAAAGACAACAGAAACAACCTAAATATCCACCAGCAAAAAGTAACTGATTAAATGGATATATAAATTATGGCATATTTGTACAATGGAATATCATATCCTATGTCCTTGAAAATGGTGGAATCATAAAACACAATTTTAAGAGGGAAATTAGATACAACATGATTTCATCTGTGTCAAATTAAACTGTTTAGTTAAAAAAATTTGTACACCAAGTTATTGAGAGTTGGTATATACACACATTTTATATAGTATATAAAATAAGTAAAATAAAAATGTATATATGTCTTGCTTTTAGATTTGCATATGTAAGGCTTATAACACAAAAGCAAGGGAATGATTTCAAACTTTGTAAGGCTTGCTGTCTTTAGGAGAAGGATACAAGCATAAAAAGGTAGCAAGGCTCCTAACATGAGGTATTTTTAATTATCTCAGTGTATTCTGAGGCTGGAATTTTTTTATCTGTAGCTGTTCATCATTATTCTTTCATAAAAATGTTATGTGTACTCATCCAAACATGATACATTTTATAATTTTAAAAAGTTCTATGAAGATATTGTTATGGTTTGTGTCTAGATATCCCCTCAAAGCCTCATTTGGTAAGAGGTAGCTGGATCTACAGTGTGTGTTGCTGGGATTAAGGGCCTGTGATTATTAAATCAACCCACTGATTGGTTTGGCACCACCCTAATCCTAGCAGCCTGGATAAGATATAAGGGACAGGAAGAAGCTGCACAGGTCCCTGCTCTACCTTGCTGCCTTCTGCCTGTCTGCCACGTCACCCTGCCTCAGACCTAGCTGATTGTCGACTGAAACCTCTACAATCTGTGAGCTAAATAAATCTTTCTTCCTCTAACCTTGGGTGTTGGATATTTTGTCTCAGCAACGAGAGAAAAGTAATTAAGACAGATATATACGTAACAATGAACTCTCTCACCTCTGATGGGAGATGGAGGAGAGCGAGAAAGGCCACACGTACTACTTGGGGTTTTCCCTCTTTGGTGCTGGGGTTCAAATCCATAGGCTAGGCAAGTGCTCTACCACTGAAGTACATCCCAACCCACATTTACTTCCTATTAAATTACTTCTTTCTGTTTGGTTTGATTAACACAAGGAGCAACATGCATTCACATTAATCTGTATTTGCTTAAAACACAAAAGATAATGTTTAGGTCCTAAAACAATGAATTACGCCCATTTTACAAAGACCTTTTTTGCTACATAATAGAACTACCTCAAAAGGATAAGATTTTGTTTTGCAAAGCTGACAAAAATCATGCTATAAATAAAGATACCATTGTTAATGATACTTAAAAGTCTTTTTGCTATATTTGCTCACTTTACAAAAGATGGCATTTAAATCCATTGTGATCAAATAATCCCTCTTTTACTTTTATTTTGGACAAGGTAACAGAATGATTTACAAGACTGCATATTCCATTACAAAGAAGGGCCCTCAAAATCCTGATCAGTCAGCCGGAGAAAGTCCTCAGACTATTTGGCTGAAATTCCGAGAAACTTCAAGAATCATGAGTGCCATATTTCTTCTATCCCTAAATGACTTCGAAGTTCCTTTGTCTGATAACAATGGCTGATAACCAGAGTCAGAAGATCTTTACGTGGGAATTAATGTTCTCTAATGCTCTTTCCAGGACTGAAAAATCATTTGGGCTTCATTTGAATGCAGCCAAGTCCTCAGCGACTGGAAAATGGTGGTCCGATTAGACCCTCTTGGTGTGGCTTTATCAGAGACGGCAGCTGAAGTAGTAAAGCATTACTTTCCAAACAGATCATACTCTGCAGATCTCTATCGTGTGGGACTCTCACTTCTCTGCAAACAGAATGTGAGTTCCACCAAACAAAGGGGCTTTCCTGGGTGCACCTCAGTACTGCCAGAGCCTAGTTCTGTCCAGGAACACCTCAGGGACCAATAACTATTTGACGAGTGCATCTGCTTGCTTTGCAGTTTAGAAAATTAATTTCCTTCAGCCTTCCATCCACACATCTTACAAACTTCTATGTATGCCACAGTGAACCAATCTGGAGTACTGAGATTATGACTGATACACTTTTATGCCCTTTAGAAGGTTAGGTCTATGTCAAGGTGTAGCTTGAAATTTAAAAACGCAACATTGAACAAAGAAATCCCAGACACAAAAGAGTACATTCTGTATGATTCTGTTTATATAAAGTTCAAAGACAGACAGATCTAATCTGTAGAATATTAGTAGGGCCAGTGATTAGTCTGGGAGAATCAGTGACGGGAAGTGGCCAGGAGGGGGCCAGTGAGATTCATTAGTGTTCAGTTTCTTAATTGAGCATGATCACCAAGTGGCACATTTTAGAGCTGTGCAATTTTATATACACATGCATGCTGTACACGGAGGAAGTTCAATTTTTAAAAAGAATAACACTTTAAAAAGCACAGGACTTACATAAGTGGACTTCTTCCTGTTCACACAGTTCAGGGGCGTTCTCAACACTCTGAGTCTTGCTCTAACTCAAATGCCACCTCTTCCAAAAGACTCTGCAGAGCCCTAAGTTGGAATGACTCTTCCCTCAGAACTGCTGTAACATTTTGTTTATGCCTCTCCCCTACCTCTTGAAGGACAGTGAATGTTCTCGCCACCTATCACAGTGTTCTGGGTATCTAAGGTACTCAAAGATTGTGGAGCAAATAAACGCTCTCCCTTCTATTGTGTGAACCTCTCAGGCAACCTTGCTGTTGTTGAGGGCTCTTTACCCCTTTATTCAGTATAACCTGTAAGAGTCTGCTCTAAGTGTGACAGGAGTAAGCCTCAGACCCCTTCTACTGCTCGCTTGGATACACTGAAAAGAAAACGGCTTTCATGCTAACTTTAAATACAATATAAAATACTCAAAAGATATAGAAACAAGTAGCAGGAATGTCTCTACATGCTGTTTCCTAACTTGCTCTTTACTCGTACTGTCTCTTTAGGTCTGGACACGCGGTTCTCTGTCACGTGCCACACTCGGGAGCAGGCTGAAGAGCGCCTGGGCGACTATCCGTCTACGGACACTTCTGGGTTATGTCCAGGTTTTTACTTTTAAGGTAACTTCATAAAGTTGCCATTCACAATATCTACACTAGGGCAAATCTCTAGAAGTTACAGACCAAAACTGTACACAGGAGAAAGGATTTT
Source organism: Hystrix cristata (assembly GCA_004026905.1). Lineage (NCBI taxonomy): Eukaryota > Metazoa > Chordata > Mammalia > Rodentia > Hystricidae > Hystrix > Hystrix cristata. The sequence goes on from PVJO010001154.1 coordinate 129,985, forward strand.
TAAGGTAGCTACTGCCAGATGTGAAGGACACAGCAGTGATGTGTGTTTCACAATAGCGAACCCCACAGGGCACCACTTTGCTGTTTCTGCATGTTAATGCGTCTAAAATCAAAATTCTCCTAAAATCTACAGTATTCTGTCATCATAGCCTGGTGGCAGTTGCGACATGAGTGTCACTGTGTGTGCCAACCTCTAGTCCTTCACCAGAAAGCCGGAGACAACCATCTCCGGGAGGGAGAGTAGCCGCCGACGGCCACTTGAAACACTGAGACGCCTGCTTTACGATCCAGAAAGTGTCAACGCCGAGTCTCACAGAGCAGGTTTCTGCGGCTTGGGAAGAACGCCGGGACCCAAGCGGGACTTGCGACAAGATGCCGAATGTGGGAACAGGTGGTGACTTGGGGGAGGGGCATGGAAGTTGATGCCTATGCTGCAAAGTGGGTGATAAAGGCAAGATTCTGTGAAAATGTTTTAGAAAACATCAGTTTCCCAATTTCCTTTGCTTATACTTGCTCCATGTGTGTGTTCAGGAGTGATCGATTGTTAAAGTCTATACCCAAATAAGTATAAAGAGGTTACAACTACATAATAAATTTAAGTAATAAGATACCACTGTGGGCAAAGGCCCTGGGTTCAATCCCCAGTACTGCTGAGGAGGGATGGAGGGACAGAGACAGATTGGGAGAAAAACTGCGGGGGGAGGCGGAGGAAATGGGATAAAAGAATTCTTAGGTTCAGTGAAATATTGTTTTTTTCCGGGAGAATTTCAAAATAAAAGCCCTGTGCATACAGTGCCTAGATTCTAAAATACAGTCTCATTTCAATTATAATCCTAAAGGGGTTACAACTTCTTGTTGGCTAAATATGTCACCTTATTAAACATAAAAGTACAACCAGGCATGGCGGCACACACCAGTAATCCCAGCACTTGGGAGGCTGAGGCAGGAGAACTGCTTCAAGTTCGAGGCTAGCATGAGCTACATGGTGAGTTCAAAGCTGGCCTGAACTACAGAGCAAGACCCTGTCTAAAAAAAAAAAAAAAAAGATAGCATTGTGTCAATTACATTAAATAACCAGGAGCCCTGGGGACGGCATGAGCAAAGGTGTGGCCGAGTGTGCAGGGCGACCACTGGTCCAGTGGGCATTGCCAAGTACTAGGAACGAGCCACTCTGACCCCAACCTTGGCTTTGCCACTAACTAGTCATGTGACTCTGAAGAAATCATTTTACTCTTCTGAGCTTCAGTTTCCTTGCTGGAAGCAGTGAGCACACACAGTATGTAAGGTGTTTTCCCATGTCCACATTCTGGTTCTAGGGTCCATACCTCATCTCGACTCTTGGATAATAAAAACAATAATATACAATTTTGGTGTGTCTTTCTCTAAAGCTACTCTTTGTAAACATCTTGCTCCACTGTCTCTCTCACAGATGCACAGTATGAGTTTGATTTGTGCTTTCCTTCCACATTGCACAAGACTGGGTTGACTCGAAAGTCAAGGTTAGAAACATCAAAAATTTTATTGGACTGTTGACCCACTTACCTCAGCCAACACAGAATGGTCCTAAAAGCACATCTAATTATTTTTCCAGTTGTTCTTAACAGTCATAACCATGGAGCACTTTCAGCTCCTTTGAAGAGAGGTAACTACCTGACTCTAGTGGGAGATTTATTCCTGAAAAGTGGCTGTTTAGGGATTCTTCTCCCTGTCCCAGCATCATTATTTTTCCCCCTCTTAAACAGTTTTACTGAAAATTAATCCTAAGGTTTATTATTTATAATTTTCAATATGACTTTGTAGATGTTTATGCTTCATGTTATTGCTGGTTTAAAAGGGTAAAGAAAATACTACTTTCCAAACAGCTGGCACCGGAATTACTACAAAAGAGGGAAAAGCCTTCGAGTGAGCAGGGGAGGAGCAAACTCACAAATGAGCGGTATCCACTGCTTCCACGGCCACCTGCTGCTTGCAAGGCCTCAAGAAGCAGGTAAGACTCCTCTGCCAAAAGCAGGAGGCAAACATGACACTCGGGAACAAAGAAGCAAGACTGGAAATATAAGGTCCTGCGTGGGAGAAAGACCGAGGGAAACTGGTGGTCAGATTTCAGCTCAGCCACCAAGGAAGCTGCAATCCAACCACAGTTCTTCCACCAAAAATGAAGGAAACGGGGCTCCTGATGCAAAACAATCCAAGAAAGCGGAAGGGCTAGGAGGAACGGTTTTAACGTCAGAAGTGGTATCTATTTCATGAGAGCAGATGGAAAATGCAGAGAGCAGAGAGGCTGGTTTGAACACAGGGCTATCCCAGGGAGAAAGATGATGTGGTGACAAAGAACAGGATGCGCCACCATATTGCCAAAGTTAAACAAACAAACAAACAAACAAAAAACCCCCCCAAAAATCCCAAAACTTTGGAGAGCAACAATGTGTCACACACAGTATGCAAGTGACCATCACATTTTCGGTAAATTTTGTACACTTAAATAAGACTGTGTGTGTGTGTGTGTGCGCGTGTGTGTATGTGTACATATGTGAGGCTTTTGTTTCTGGGTATGTGACTACATCTGAAGTCTAATTAAGTTTTAGTCAATACAAAAGAGTCACCACCAAGGTCTCACGATAGCCTTGAAATATAACCGCCCCTGGAAATCTAAAAAAAAATCTTAGCGACTGTTATGGTTTGTGTCTAGATGTCCCCCCAAAGCCTCATGTGGTAAGAGATAGCTGGATCTAGAGTGTGTGATTACTAAATTGATCCATTGATCGGTTTGGCATGGTTCTGCTGGGATCAAGGATGTGAGACTGAGATTGGGGGGTGGGAGTGCGGGCCGCCCTGGGGGCAGGTAGCCTAGATAAGCTAACTAGCTGCTTGTTTGCATTGCTTATTTGCATACATTCCTTGCGTTTTCCTCACTTTACTTTGCTGCCGGTCCGCCGGTTGGTTGGCCCCCGGCCCGCCCTGCCTCTACCATGCTGCCCTGCCTCGGACCCAGCGGACTATAGACTGAAATCTCTGCAGACTGTGAGCTAATAAACCTTTCTTCCCCTAACTTTGGGTGTCGAGTATTCTGTCCCAACAACGAGAGAAAAGTAACTAAAACAGCGACTACTTTAAAAATTTTATGGGACACAGAATAAAGATTATAATCAACTGTAAAATACACCTCAAAGGACTGGGAATGTCTGATATCTGAATTGCCCTTCTTTACCCAAATGCTGTTTACAAAACTCTACAGTGTGTTAAATATGTTCTAATTTTTATTTATCAACATCTTTATGTTCTTTGAAAAAGTTCTTTAAAAAAGTAGTAATTTCCAGAGAGAATTAAATACCGCATATAATTCTTCCTTGGAAGAACAAGGTGAGAGATTTTTAATCTTTACCTAGAGATGCAATTCTGGACTGGATTCTGGAATCCTTTCAGTAATTTTCTTACTTCTAACACATCCACAATAAAAGTAAAACCAAGTATCTCAGATCAAAAAATACTGTGTATCTACTATTAATGACATCAGGAATGTCTAGACCTTCGTTTTGTAGACTAATCCAATATAACTCAAAGCCAAAACAGAAACATAATTTTCTTGTGTCCTTTCCCTTTTTGACTTTTACTCAGCCTCAGCAATAGCTAACCTGCAATTCATTTGCCGAGGATACTGCACAAAGATGCATGTTAGGAAATAGATATATTTATGGTCAGCTTTCAAGTGTGTTCACAGAAGGTACATAAATAAAACCACATTTGAGTATTCTCTTCAAATAACTTATCTATTACACTACGCCAATGCTGTTTGCAAGAAGAAAAAAATATTGATTAGAATTTCCCTGCTTAGGTCCTCCTAAAAAACTAGAGTGGCAAAAGACATGGGACATTAGGCATAAAGGGGAAAGGGAATAACTCGGATAGTACATAACTGCTCCCTCATCCAACCACTTCTTTTCTTAAAAGTCATCAATATTTCAGCCTTTTAGCACAAACGCACAACCAGTTAGCTACTTTCTACCTTCCCTGAAAACGCCTGGGAGCAGCTGCAGGCTTGCCGTTCTATTAAAAGAGCGGCAGATAATGTCACATTCACCATGCAGCTGCAAAAATCACCACTGCACAGGTGATCCTGCTTTCGTGGCTCAGTGGACACGCACACAGCAGCCGCAGTGACAGGAGCATCTGGTGGCTCAGAGGCCTGCTGATGATTCAAGGAAGGGCCTTTGAGCGTCTGAGCTTACACAGCAATGGTCAGGATTTTAAGGTACACCATAGAATAAACTGCACAGGGTTTCCTGAGCAGTGGCCTTCAACAACAAAAAGAACTAACTAAATAAAAGTAAAACCAACCGTGGATCACTGGACCGTGGCTCTGATGTGACCACAGCGGCTTTGTACCAGGCACTGTGTACACAGAGCCCACCTCTAGGCTATCACACACTCACTTGACTTCCATTTCTCAGACACATTCGAAACAGAGACAGTGACTCTAATATCTTCATCTCACTGTCAATGTGGTTTGGAGATGAAGGTGTAGGTTGTTTTTTGGGCTGCGCAAGCCTCATCAATTGTCCTCATAATGTTCTACACAGAATGTGTCCCATTTGCCGGGATGTATGGGACAGAAAATTGTTGGAGACCCTTCTCTCAGGTGAACCCACAACCCTCTGCCACTAATAAAAAGTATGAAAGTATTTGTTGCACAACTGAAGGGAAATGTTTGGATCAGAAAAGACTCGTATCCCAGTTGTAAAGACCTTCCTTCCTTACCTAATAAGCCCTTCTCTTGAAAAATAGCAACTATCGGCTAAAAACAGAAATAACAAATAAGTGACAAATAAAAATGAAAGCTAAAATAGCTTCTATTAGCAAACATCTGGCAGCAGTAGGTGTCAGCCTTCTTCCTACCTGCTGGGTGACATGGGAAGTCCCATAACATTATAGCGCTTGTCATTGTGAGCATTTTTATAGAATGGAGAAAAAGCCACCATGAGTCACTGTGATATCATCCAAGACTACTTCATTTTTTAAAAGTGTTACATAACCCACTAAACTTATTTCTTGAACTGTGGTTAGAAAAACAACTAGTATAAAAGGTTAATGAGATGGGTGGAAATGTAACTGAATCGATCTATTTGTAGGGAATCTCAGCAGCACCCGGGTGCAGTTTAAGGTGTCAAGTTCTGTTCCTTTAGGTCCTGGGTTCGTGCCATTTACACCAAATCCCAAACACCAAGGTCTAGGAACACCCATTAAATTTTTATGAAAGGAAAAGGCAATAAAGCTGCAGGGGGAAAAGCAGTTAATCTCACTTCAATTTTCAGTCAACCTATGTTAATTTAACAGGGTCACAGTGTAATAGGGAAATAGTTAATGGAGATGGTGCATTCTGATCAGGGATTGTAAAGCAAGCAAGAGGTGACTGGGTCTGGGCCTAAGGGGAAGGAACACAGGTCACATTTTCTTGGTCTATGCACATCACCTAATTGGCTGACTCCCAAACCCAGTGAGAATGTTTGGCAGTGGCTACTCAGAATGCTAAAAAGGGATCAGAGAGGCCTGTGGTGGGGGTCAGGGGTCGGCAGCGAACACCCAAGGAGGTTTCTGCTCATCCGTATTACATGGGCATTAAGAATAGCCATGAGAGCTGTTTTCTCAAGTGCTTATCTCCACTCGGCAAAATTCTTAGTGTAGAAACCTTTTTCTTTTTTCCATTCTGAATCCTGTCCAACAATGTTAATGGCAGTCAGAACTGAGCAGCACCCAGCCGCAGAAAAGCTGTGAAATGCTTGCATTCTTAGAAAATGTCGAGGTTCCAATGATCAGATCGCACTTTTAGGTATCTTTGTATATTAAGACTGCTACACTGAAAGTTGTGTAAAATATTGCAATCCCCCCCCAAGCCTTCAACAAATGGTATCCTGGGTAACAACAATAACTGACGATCCCCTTTCTCTGCTCCAAATCCGAAGTAGTTGCAGTCATAAGAGAACCCCAAATTGTCACCCTTTCTTAGCCAAAAAATAATGCTAATGAGTAGGCTCGTATTTGCAATAGCATAAACAACGATGATCCCTCAATGAATGAAGAGTCTAAAGCACCAGTTTATAACTTTTCTAAGTCTGCAAAGGATATTATTAGGGTTTAGACCTAAAATGGGCACCAAAAGTTTCATAAGTTCAGAGCAGGGCTTTCGGAAGGTGATAGGGTCATGGAGGAGCTCTATTCATCAGCAGACTGATTCTCTGATGAGTTCACAGCTGAATATACTGCTAGGAGGTGGGGCCTAGTTGGAGGTGGGTCACTGAGGGTATGACTCAGAAGCCTGTGTGCTGGTCCTCTCCTCCTCCCTTTTCTCTGTTTTCTGGCTCCAGGGCTTGAGGAGCTTTGCTCTGCCGTGCCTTACCACCATGGGGTTTCTGCACTGGAGCCAGCCAACCATAGAGTGAACCCTCTGAAATCGTGAGCCAAAACGAACCTCTTCTCCTATAAATTGCAGATGTCCGATATTTTGTTGCAGAGATGAGAAAGTGACTAGCACAGATACTTAAGTGGAAATCATTCCAGTAAGACCTAAACAAAATTTAAGACACTTCAGCAACATCACAGTAGTGTGTCTTTGTCTGTCTCTCTCTTGCATACACACACACCCACCCCAACCTCTCATATCCCAATTGCGGCTTCCAGACAGAGATTGTTGATCTCCACCATGATTTGATGTGGCATCCAAATATTAATATAACTATGCTTTCCCTCGTTTTTATAATCTCAACCCTGTATGCTTATTGTTTAAAAGTTTAAGTTAAATTCACAGTCTTCTGAATTCTCTGTATTCTACACAACCAACAATTTATCAAATTATTTCTAAAGACTTTCATCCCAGAATTAGAAACGATAGCATCCATTTTATACCTGTAGAGAAGCAGGAACAGGCCTCTGGAGATGGGTGGTTTTGCAAATCAAAGAATTTCTCCAAATTGGTCTGCTTACCTCACTTTATTATTTGACCTTAAAAAAAGCTACAGGAAACTTCCGAATTGAGAGGCAGTACAATAACTGGATGGAAGTTTTGCTATCATCTAGTCCAATGAGAGTTACATACCCAACAACGTTTCGGGCAGTGACTGACCACGTGTATGGTATACAACAGTGGTCTCATTAGACTATAATGCAGATTTAAGAAGAGTTCCTATTGCCTAGAGATGTCATAACTGTAAATTCAATGCCTTCCTCGTGTTTGGGGGGGAGTCGATGTAAACAAACCTATCACACTGCTACTTGTATAAAGGCATATAGCACAGATAGTTATGCACCACATACTTGATAATAACTGTTATTACTTTAACTATTTAATGTTTTTAATCATTATTTTAGAGTATATTCCCTCCTACTTATGTCATTTCAAAAAGTAACTGGTAAAGCAGCCTCAGGCAGGCTCTTGGGGAGAATTCCAGAGGACAGACTTGTTGTCGCAGGAGGTGATAGCTTTGTGCAGGTCACTGCACCTGAAGACCTCCCGGTGGGACAAAATGTGGAGGCAGGGACAGTGGTACTGATGATCCTGCCCCTGTCTAGGTCGAGGCTAGCGTGTATTTTAGTTTTTAACAAAACACTTAAAAAGTTAAAAAAAATTAAATAGGAAAAAACTTATGAATAAGGACATAGGAAAAGTATTTTTATATAGCTGTATAATGTGTTTAAATTTTAAACTCGGTTTATTATAAAGGGGTAAAAAATTTTTTAAAGAACGTTATACAGTAAAAAAAAAAAAAGGTACAACAAGCTAAGGTTAATTATTGAAGAAAGAAAATTAAGTTTTTAGTGAGTCAATCCTGCCTAAGTGTACAGTGTTTATAAAGTTTGCAGTCCACATCCTGGGCCGCCACACTCACCCTCCACTCATGCACCCGCCCAGAGGAACTGCCAGTACTACAAGCTCCATTCATGGTAAGTGCACTGTGCACAGCTGTTCTCATGATTCATACATGTTTATCATGTATTTTCTATGCTTACATTTTTAGGTTAACAAATAAATAGCACTGTACCATAACTGCCCATGGTATTCAGAAGAGTAACATGCATACAGGTTTACAGCCTAAGTATATAAACACGTTCTATGATGTTCACTCAATGACAAAATCACCTAATCACCTATTACCTAACGTTGTATTCATCAGTATGCACTGAAATTAAGTGGGAGGGTGGTGTGCGTATAACTGGGGATTGAACCTAGGACTTTGCATTGAGCTACGACCCCAGCACACAGTTATTTGAGACAGGGTCTAACCAAGCTGCCCAGGCTAACCTTGAGCTTTTGATACTCCTGCCTCAACCTCTCAGAGTGCTGGGATTATAGATGTGTGCCACCATATTATATGACCCTGACTGTACTTCATTCCATGCCAAATTGAATAGCTTCAGCCTCTTGGCTTCTTAAGAGCTATTTGGCTCATAGGTTTTAGAGGATTCAGTCCATAGTTGTCTGACTCCAAGGTAGGAAGGGTCTGGCTGGGAAGAGGTAGGCAGTGAGCAAAGCTACTTCAAGAGAGAGGCTGGGAGGGCTGTAACTGGCAATACCTGAGAGGCAGGGATGCCTAATCCATTTGGAGCTCACGTCTAACCACAACTTGCTCCAGATGCTGGACATGGAACTACAGGCTTTCATGTTTGCCCTGCTGCGTTTTAGTCTTGCTTTGTTTTGATTTCTTTCTATCCTTCTCGTCCTCCTTTTTGGAACCGAAATGTCTACCCTGTGCCTCTGAATGTCACCAGTGTTTAACTTTCTTTCTTATTTTGACAGGGCTCAGTTAAGAGTTTGCCTTGAGTCTCAGAGGAGACTTTGAACTTGGACTTTTCAGCAACGCTGGAACTGTTAAAAACTTTGGTGACTCTTAGAGATGGAGTAAATGCATTTGGCATAAAGCGATGGACGTGAGGCTTTTAGGGAGCAGGGGAGCAATGTTATGGCTTAGATCTGAAATGCTGCCCAGTCTTCAAGTGTTTGGAGGTGGGGCTTTGGGAATGTGACTGGATTACAGGTCGCTACAGACAACTTGTCAGGAGGTGGCGCCTGGTTAGAAGTGAGTCACTAGGGACGTGACCTAGAAGGGTGTATCTCCCTCCCCACCATCCCCCTTCTCTGTCTGCTTCCTGGCTGACTTGATGTGAGCAGCTCTCCACCGCAGCAGACTTTTCCACCACACTGTTCTGCATTCGAGCTTGCCAACCATGGACCGAAATTTCTGCAGCTGTAAGCCAAAATAAACCTCTTCCTTGAAGGTGTGGGTGTTGGGTATTACGTGTCTGGGACAAGTGACTAAGACAGTAGTCAACATTAGGCAATGTAATATAGCATTTTCTTGAAATTCTCTCATTCCTTGGTTTCCATAATTTTAGTTTTCCTCCAACTAGAATGTTAATTTCTCTTACAATCCCAAAACCCAAAATGCTGTTTCTCCCTCCTTAGCTTGTATCTACTAGATTAGTCCCATTCCATCCTCACAGCTTCAGCCCTCAGGACAGTGTTAATGATGTTAACACATGTGTGTGTAACCCCAGCAATCACAAATGCAAAATGCCCAACAATGAATCTACATCTTCCTTCCAAACATTTTATTTCTTGTATTCTTTTTTATATCATCCATCACCATTTACCCATCCAAAAATCTGAATTATTTTTCAGTCCATTTTCATATCCAAATACCAGTTGGGAGATTATTGCTGAGATCTCTAGACTATTGCCATCAGGCTCCTAATGAGCACCTCCTACGGCCAGCGCCTCTGATGCCCTCCTTCAGTACTCCTGGCAGAGCCATTCTCTGAAATAGAACTCTGATGGCGCTGCGTAAAAGCCTTTACTGATTTCCTGTCACCCAGAGGAAAAAGCCAAACACCCTCAGCACCCTTCCTATCTCAACCTTTTTTTCATTTTCACCTCACCACACAACCCATCAACTTGTCATTCTAGTCTACTCACCTTCCTTCAATAGTCAAACTATTTCTTTTGTCCAATGTGTTCCCATCTTCTACTTCTCTCATTCCTCTGCTTATTTTAAAATGTCACCATGTCTATTAAGCCTCCCTTGAATCTCTAGGTCATTTCATTATTTTTGGGTGTTCTAGTAGTACTCTGTTCATTCTAAAAACATCACACATGGACTGTACCATCCTTTTCAGGTATTCTTCTCTTTCTTGTTGGATGACAATCTCCTTTAGGAAAAAAGTGTTATCTTGTTTTCTTTGTGTAGCTAGGACACAGTAAGCGCTGAACCATGAAGCATGTGTGCACGGTGAAGAACACCTCTGAAGTAAAAATGAAAAGACAGGAATTTGAGTCCTTGCCAATTTAGCAAAGCTAAGACTCACTCTGTAACCTTCAATTTCTTCATCTGTACAGTGAGGTAATGGTATCTTTTCAGTTTACGAAGTGCTACTATTAGAATCAAATGAAATCTGGTGAAGAAAATCACTATGCCAAATACAGACTGCTACATATAATAATCCCAGAGTATCATCTCTCAACGTCTATTCATTCACCTGAAATATATCAAAGGTTAAGAGATTATAAGACCAGTGCCCAAATTGAGACAATATAATGGATATCATCTATGTCACATTTTAATGAACTCAAGAGTGATATCATTTTAATGTAATCTGCACAACATTGTGATATTAAATATTAGCTAGAGAAAAACTTTCACATTCAAAGAGATATGAATCCCAGCACCATACAGAGTATTGCTGTGCTTTATAATAAAGTCTTTATGGCATTTGTCATATATATATTTGTTTCATATGTATTAACCCATTTGTTTCTCACAAGAACCCCATGAAATAGATTCTATTATACTTACTATAAGCATTTTGTATACAAGGAAACTAAAGCAGGGAGGTGGGGTGACTTGTTACAGTCAGCAAAGCTATTACAGAACAGAGCTGGGATTTGTGGCTAGGTGGCCTGGGTGTAGACTGGCTCTAACCACTCACACAGCCCGTCTATCTAAATAATGACATGACAGGGCAGCACAATGCCCAACACAGGGTAAATTTTAACAATGACAGCTTCTTTTCGTTTTGCACATGACGGTGCTCAAGTGACAATGCTTACACATGCACGTGGTCATGAGGTCGGCAACATCACCTGCCAATGATGCTCGCACGCCATATGGGTCTGTGAAAAGGAAACCTTATCCACACAGCATATCACCCTCTTTTCCATACGCATAACTTCCAAGAAAACCAGAAGAGATCCAACCATTTTAAAGCTAATAATACAACCATCCAATTGAGATACATACTTTTTTCTTTTGTTAAGTCATTAAAATGGCCATAGGGCAAAAGCAGAGAATTGGTCAATTCTTTTCTTTTTGATCTGCTGGCTGTCTTTTGACAGATTCCAGCACAGAAATTACATTTTCTATTAGTCCTCATGGTTCACACTGTATTAACTCTCCCCACTGACAATCTCACAGTGAGACTCTGCAGTTCCCTCTTCAGCATACCACTCAGGGAAGAAAGGTGTGAAAGCACACACTCCAAATATAGCTCACATCTTGGCAACTTCTGACCTAGGGGAACACATGCACTTCCAACCAGAGCAGAGACAGCCTTCTTCCGAGACTCTTCCAACCAGAAGGGCTAACACTCACACAGTCTACTTGGTACCAGCATCCTCTTCACTGTTACCGTTAATCTTTCTAGTCTAGTATTACTTTTTTTATTTCAATAAATTCCTTGTCTCTCCATTGTCAGCTACACAGGGTTTCTTAGATTTTGTATTATGCATCATTAATAGTTTACAGTTATTTAATAATAATTTATTTAGCACTTCCTTTGTGCCAGGTTCTGTGCTAAGTGCTTTATATAATCTCATAAAATTCCCACAACAAATTTGAGACCTATTATATTTTATCAAACCTAAGAAGACTTTTTAAGACCATTTTAACATCTCCAAAATCAGGGTGCTTCTTACAGTCAATGCCAGATAGGTGAAACTTGTAATACTGTTCTTTCTATGTTACGTACAGGTTGTGATTTCTTACAGTTAGTGTCATTTTACACTCACTGAAATTTGGTAAGTAGTATATTTATTACTATTCACAAGTTTCAAAAATGAAGGCTCTGTGTATTATGAGATCTGCCCAAGTTTCAGTGGATTTGTATAATAAGCTAAGTAAACATCTGTGTATGTCATGGAAAGGGACTTCTCCGCTTTGTGTTCTTCTTAACAGTTAATGGTAACACAAAGACAGAGACCCACCCCGTATGTAGTATGTAACCTTCCCTACTGCAGCTCAGGCTGTGGAATTTCACTGGGGCTCGAGTCCCGGTTCTGCCACTAAACTAAGCATGTGATTTAGGGCATGTTGCTAAAACTTATTAACTTCATTTGTAAAGTCAGAATAATAACCCTCATGCCGGGTTTCTGAGGTGACTGGTGAGCTAATTTATGCAAAAGCACATAGTACAACAAGAATTGCACAATGACAACAAGAATTTCATAAAATATAATTAAGAAGAAAAACATAACTGATCATGTCTTCCTCTTTAGCCCCAGATAATACATCATCATGGCCAAGATCTCTCTGTTCCCATTGTATCAACATTTTGTAGCATATAAATACCAGTTCCAAACTTAAGAAGTCCAGGGCCAATTCTAGCCAGGAATTCCACAGCCATTTCAATTCTATAAAACATATTCTGAGCATCTGCTTTGTGTGGATTACTGTTCTCTGTACAAGGTGATAGGAAAGAATCAAGGATAAGTAGGGAATTATCCTGTCCTTGGGGAGTTTTAAATTTAATGAGCAAGATATATGAATATAAGATTCAAGGTAAACTATGAGAAATGCTTTAAAAGAAGTACAGATTAAGAGGGTATCAGAGAGCAACTAAGGAAGAGTTCCTGTCTAGACAGATTTAAAAGGAAATTATTCAGAAAAGAGGTGGTATTTAAAATGCATTTTGAAGGTAAGTGTTATGGTTTGTGTCTAGATGTCCCCCCAAAGCCTCATGTGGTAAGAGATAGCTGGATCTAGAGTGTGTGATTACTAAATTGATCCATTGATCGGTTTGGCATGGTTCTGCTGGGATCAAGGATGTGAGACTGAGATTGGGGGTGGGAGTGCGGGCCGCCCTGGGGGCAGTTAGCCTAGATAAAAGATACAGGAAGAAGCTAACTAGCTGCTTGTTTGCATTGCTTATTTGCATACATTCCTTGCATTTCCTCACTTCACTTTGCGGCCGGTCAGCTGCCGGTACACCATGCCAGCCCGCCCCTCTGCCATGCCACCCTGCTTCGGACCCAGCGGACTATAGACTGAAACCTCTGCAGACTGTGAGCTAATAAACCTTTCTTCCCCTAACTTTGGGTGTCGAGTATTCTGTCCCAACAACGAGAGAAAAGTAACTAAAACAGTAAGATAGTATCTGGAATCTGAGGGCACTAAGATGAGTGTACTAGTTACCTTCTTATTGCTGGGACAAAATACCTGACGTACACAACTTAAAGGAGAGACGACTTGGGTTTATTTGGGCTCAAGGTTTCCGTTAATGGTCAGCCGGCACCAAGGCAGAAACATCACAGCAGAAGGTCGTGGTGGGGGAAAGCTGCTCACCTCATGGAAGCCAGGAAGAGACGAGGAAAGCCTGGGTGATGGGTTATGCCTTTCGAAGAACATCCCTACTGATCAACTTCCTCCAAGTAGGCCCTACACTGCTCATCATTAGGGTCAGTGCCTCCAGCTCAGTGTGCTGAGAACATTGAGGACTGACGCTGCTGCTCAGGGTCCATCGAGGAGGGCTCTCTGGTAAATCATCTAAGGGCTCTGTCCCGGGACTAAGAACAGATGAGAAATTAACCAGACCCCATGAAATCTACAATGTAAAGGGCAACAAAGGATCATCAGGCCGCAGTGTCAATAGTGGCAAAGCTGAGAAACACTGATCCAGAGGAAGGAGGCTTTAATTCCCTCGCAGGTGACATCCCAGTGAGTTTTCTTCCTACTTAGACTTTCCCCTGCTGTGTGGTCTTATGTAATGTGAGTTTTCATGTTTCTCAGGTAGAATAAAATGACTAATTCATATTTTTAACCAATAAAATAAACTGGTAAAGCTTCATGATCTCTACAATCTTTCCCATCAGTACGAGTCTGAATTTCATTTGTGATTAATTTAAAAATAATATAAATAATATATAGGCAACTTTAATGGTACAGAGAGAGAAAAATGTTAAGTCCACTGACCTATAGGCAGAGCATAAGCTTGCAAAGTAGAGACCTTCTTGCCTTGCAATTGCGAAGATTTGTGCATAAGGCAAAGCAACAAAGTATATGTGTTCCGAGGGGGGAAAAAACGTAAGAAATACTAAAGCTTCCTAATCAGAATCTTCCAATGCAAGCAATAGGATTTATGTTAAAATAAACAAAAGGGAACACTAAAAATAGACAAACGAATTACTGAGAATGAAGAACCAAAGTGTAATTAAAGAAAATCTTATTTAAAATCAAGGTGGCAACAAATTAACATGCAAAGAAAACTATTCTGGGATTACACGAATCAGGCATTGTCCAATCCCAATTAAAATTCTAAACTACGTACTTTACATTTGTGTGTATAAATGTATTTTTAATTCTCAAGACTGTAATAGTGTCACCCTTTCATTTTGACCTTGAAATAATATTTTTCAGATAAATGGAATTCCGTGTTGGTTTGTACATGTTAACAGTAATCCACAAATTAGGGAAATCAGAGTAGGAGAAGCGTAACAAGAATGATTTATTTATAAAACTAAAATTAACATTCAGTGGTATAAAGTTGCATAGAACTTTTACTTTACCAGGTAGGAGCTTGACTCAATTCTCTAAAAACCATCCTTTTTTACTAATGGGACTAAATCATTCCATGAAAACTATAACTATTTGTTAAGCGTAAATACTATATACAGACAAGGACTGTAATTTATCTAAGACATTACCATGTCCATAAGAGGCAAAGTTTGACTCATAGAATCACTAAATCAGCATTAAATCTTAAACTTCAATCAAAAGTTCTTCCTGTGTAACAAAAAGGATTGCACTGGGGCTGGGGATTTAGCCCAGTGGTTGGAGTGTCTGCCTAGCAAAAAAGAAAGAAAGAATTGCACTGCTGCAAATACACCGTAAATCTAATAATAACCACAAATTATTCAGGTACCTATTTTTGTGGGAAACAATATTTGCAGTTTATTAGCATTAAGGAATTTTCTTTCTTTTCTCATACAAATACATTGAAACATAAAAATTAGTAATAAAAAGACCCCATATAGGCCTCGAGATACAGGTGAAATTTATACAGCTCTAGATTCCAACCCAAGCTTTGCAAGTACAGAAGACACCTATGCGGCGCAGGGGGCCTGGTGTCAGAAAGAGCAGCCTTTCTCTTACTTCTAATATGTAGTCAATCCTACACAGATTTGCCCAGGTGAAAGTCATACACGAACCTGAAACCGGAAGGGGTCATTTGTAGGACGGACACTCGGGTTTACTTGAAAAAAAGAGAATTTTCCTTGGTAGTGTGGTCTCCGAGGGAAAGACAGAGTGTGCGACAGCCAGAGCTCCACGGCTATTAGAATGGCAAGCCTGCCCTTCGTGGGATGGCTGGTGACAGGCTCCCTCGCTGTCATCAGGAAACCTTACTTCACGCCCCTCCATCAGAGCTACACAGGCTCCCATCCCTGGGGAGCTCGTGCCAGGACTCTACAGGCCCTCAGCTCAAGACTACGGAAGCACGATCTGAATGACCATTAGTGAGCTGCTTAAACAGTCTGTAGCAGGTGGAGAAGATGCCGTCTTATCTACGTGCATTTAAACGGGGCTGCCCTGTGACACTGGCAGTCAAACACAACATGATCTTGAGGTTTTCTCCACCTGGAGCGGTTTAAGTGATGGCAAATTCTACACTTAGATGGCATGGTGTTGAGTTGCATCTTATTCAAACCTCCTACTATCTATAGAAAGGTTCTCTTACCAGAAATCCCTATGGATGGATGGAATTCGGGAATGAGACCCGTAAACATAATGGCAATAGAACAAACGCTTAATGACAATGAGCCTCAGATCAGTTTGCCCACATGCCAACACCTTTCTCTTAGCAATGTGGTGGTCGCCACATCCATGGAAGGCAACGGCCTATTTCGGGGCCACCGTTCATTTGCAAAGGGATGCCCCATTTTAGTTACCCAATAAATCGAGCAGGGGCCAAAGTTTGAGCTGCGTGTTTCTCTGTTTTCTTATTTAAACAGTTCTAGTGGTAAATGTGATAAACTGCAAACGGGAAACAGCAGAATACATTTTCGAGAGTCAGTGAACTGTAACTATGACAGCATGCACTCTTCCAGCATCTTCACCTACCCACTAACTTCATTTTAATGCCAAAGTACCACTCCTTCTGGAATTCGCAAACTGTACTGCTGTAATTATGTGCCAACTTCTCAAAGACTAAATACCAAAATGTCAAGCAGGTTCACGGCCGTGCTGTGGTTTGTGATGAATTCTAATTAGCTTCACTAAGGAAAACGGCCTTTTCCCCTCTTGCCTAAAACGTAATATTTTTTTAGACTATGACTAAATTAATAAACTTAAACACAAATGGCTTTTTATGAGTAATAATTTACTACTTAATATAGTATCTCAACACAAGTGAGTTGATTAGTTTCAGACAGCAGAAAGTCAAATTCTGAGTCACTTCGCTCTACTAAAAAGAATAAGACTTTCTAATTTAAAAGAATTGAGTTTTAATTGGGTGATGAGATTTTCAAGATAGCCCCAAAGGTTAAGAGGATGAAAAAACTAATGAGTTTTTAATCTGTAAAATTTTGATTCTAATCAAGCATCCATGAAAGTGACAATTGCCTCTCCTGAAATGGCCAAGGGTTGCAAGGTGAGTCCGAGGGATGCTGATCTCCTCCTTTAAACACTTGGCACCTAAAAGTCAGATGCTTACCACCAGGTAACGGGTCATGATTAATCACAGCGATTACAGAACATCTCCACAGATGGGCATTCATTCATGAAACCCGCGCCAGTACCAGTCTAGGAGGGCTGGATGTGCGAACCACCATCACAGGCAGGAAAACAACAGGAAATTAAACCCAATCCAGTGGAATCAGTTGCACATAAATAAACACTTACGAAAGGGAAGATTATCAAAATAATGATACCATCTGATATTATCTATAGAGATGAACTATTAAAATGACAAAGATATCACCTAATTGCTTCAAAAGATCTGGGCATAGTGTTCTTCAGAGCTAAAAAGAGAATGAAAATATATGGAGATTAAATTCATTCTAGAGCAAACTTCAATCAGTGTAACAAAAAAATCACTTTCATTAATACCACCTTTCCTATTCTGATTTAAGCAGGAAGCTTGAGCTTTTTTTTCATAGTTCTCTGATTGCCCAAAAGGTCACAACCTGACATATCTCACTGGCCATTTGTCATTGGTAATTTTCTTCCCTTGGAAGAATCTTCGCATCTTTCTTCCTGCCCTACTGACTTCAAATTCTTCTGGAATGAAGCAGTGTTTACACAGAATAGCAGTTACACACATATGCCTGGATATTCAGGGTCTACTAATGATCTGTAAAATTTCCTTCTACTTACACTCAAGGCCCCGGGAGGCATGAGGTCTACCAGATGCCCGAATCTGAGGCCGTTCATCCAGGAAGAACCAGCTACTTTTTTTTTTCGATTTTTCCCCCCATGTTTGATATCTGCTGACTCCAAAAGACAGAATCTATTTTTTAAATATCCCCCTGCAGACCTCCAAGCAAGGTTCCCAAGGCAGGCAAAGAAGCATTCAGCTGCAGCTACTGAGAAGCAGACATCTGTTCTCCTTAGTAACACTGGTGTGAAGTAGGAGAGATCTTAGGAAATGACGAATGGCTGCCTGCTTCTGACCCGCCACGGTCCCTAGAGGGAAGCGCAGAGAGAAAGGGCCCAGGGCCACCACCATCTCCCGAGTTCTCTGTTCTCAGCAGGTGCAAAGGGCCAAACAACAGAACAAGAGGTATCTTATCGGGGGTTAAATTCAGGTTAGTAGATGAATCCCTCAGCACAGTCCCAGCAAAAATGTCTCTGCTATGTGCAAGACATGAAATCAAGTTTTCACTCAAATTAAATCCTGTCTTCAATATAAGACAAAGAAATTATATGCAATAGAAGGCCACTATTTCGTTCCTTAAGTGAGCAGTGGCCTGGAGAATTATGCGGGGTACATATACTGTTATCCTTCGTGTTTTCAGTAGTCACTTACTGGATGCCTTTTCTAGCTGGACTCTAGGAACACAGACCATTCTCTTGCCTTCACGGAGTTTATATTTTCATAGGCGAGAGAGGGAGTAATGGAGTAAATAATGACTGAAATAATACAAGAATTCCAAGTAAGAGAATGAGGAGCAGATGAAATTTGTTTTCAGCATGGCCCAACAAAGGTAGCTTAATGAGCAGAGTGCAAAGGATGCAAAGGATGCAAAGGATGCAAAGTGGTGAGCTGTGGAAACAGCTGGGAGGAGCCTGCGAAAATCGAGAGCAATGACTGGGTACCCTCCTTGCTCATCTGAGAAACTCCACAATTCTACAATGCTACCGGCTTGTACTTTGCCAGAAGCTACCTTCCTCACAGTGTACTGTGAAAAAATAACAAACTTAATTTAAAAAACAATGAGTTGGTTAAATATGAGAGAAATACATCAATGACTACTATATATACTTGTTTGGGAGTCATTCTCAAATATCTGAGGAACATAATGAAATGTTTAAACAATCCTATTTAAGAAAACCTACAAAGTGTTTGTAAAGGGCCAGGGGTGGGAGCAAGTTTGGGGTATTTAAGGAGCAGCAAGAAGGCAAGAAAGGCAGGGAAGGAAGGAGGGAGGGAAGCGTAGTAGGAAGCAGCTGTCTTGAGAGGATGTGCGGCCAATTCAGTGAGGGCCCTGGGCAAGGGCGAGTCCTCAACCTGGAGCCAAGCAGGACAGCAAGCCCCAAGATCTGATCACGGCGGCGACTACCTCCGCTGTGCATTTTTAAAGTTCATTCCCTCTGCTGACTGGGGAACAGATTGCAGAGGGTAGGAACAGAAGCTGGACACCAGCTGGAGGTGACAGTGACAGTCCAAGCAAGGGGTCACGACTGCTCAGGCTCGGCTGGGGACACTGCTGGAGCTCAGATGGGCATTCAGAATCTGTTTGATGGGACCTTACATCTCACATTTGTTGGACACTCCTTTACTGAATCACGTATTCTAAGAGTTCACAAGAGTTCTCACAGATAACAGGCAAAGCTCATTTTGGGGGCAAGGACTCCAAGTCTGAGGTTAAATACTTGCTTCCTGAGCTTCGGGACCCTCGCTGCCCAGCAGGATTTGCGATCCTTGGAGGCTCCCTCCCCACCACCCTTCTCATCCCAGAACGGTGGAACCTCACCTTCACCTGCAGAATGAATGACTTCAAACCTCCACCTCCAGCCTCACAGCACCTTATGCCTCCCTAGGCAAGGACTGTGCCGGGCCCTAGTCCTTTTCACCATTGCCTATCCCTCCTCCCAGAGTAATGACAACCACAGTGAGTAAGATCTGGGTTCCTCCCACTTGGTAAAAGTAACACTGTATCTCAACCTCTCAAGCTTGAATGGGACAATCGCGTATTAATGAAATTTTAGTGGATTCAAATAAAATGTGTAATGGTTTCAGACTCATTATTGTAGCCACTTTGACTGTTCAAAGACATGTGAATGCTTTCCTGTACTTGGTGTGTTTTGTACCTACTGGCCTTCTTGCTGATCTCCAAAATCCAGTTATCAGGGAATCACTAATTCATGACTGTAGTAATATCACACACACTATCCTAGTTTTTATCATTATAATCCTTGAGAAGTAAATTTTTTATTTTTTTCGGTGCTGGGGATCGAACTCAGGGACTTCTGCTCTTGCAAGCACTCTAGCCACTGAGCTAAATCCCCAGCCCGAGAAGTAAATTTTTAAAAACCACATTTTATGTAAGATTTCGCTATCCTCAAAGAAAAGAACCTCTACTTCTTTAAATAATAAAGAATCATGTGATATAAAAACGTGATCAAGAGTTGGGGGAATGGGTGGTGAGGAAAGGCTGATCAATGGGTCCAAAGTTACAGCTAGGAGCAAGAAGTTCCAATGTACTATTGTACAGTAGGATGACTACAGATAGCAGTAACGTACTGCACATTTCAAAAAGCTAGAAGGGATTTTGAATGTTTCCACCATAAAGAAATGATATATATTTGAGGAGACAGATATGTAAAACTTGAGTTTGACGTTATACAATGCACGCATGTATCAAAACAGGGTACCCATTAATATATACAATTTTTGTTTTTCTTTATCAGTTAAAAAATTTAAAACTAACAAATAAGCATCCCCAAGGAGTTTCAGTGAGAAAAGAAGGGAAGAAATTGATAATTAGATGCCATATAGGATGGAGTGGGGGACTGAGATGAAAGAAAAGATTTTACTGTGTGTCTTCCTGTATTTGGAGGACAGGAATTGAATTGCATAACATTTTTTCCTTATTATAAACTTTACTAGTGGAAATAAAAAATCGCACTGAGTAACAACAACAAAGAACGTGAGGGGGCTTTCAATTCACTGAGTGTGGTGGCTCTCAACATTGGCTGCAAGTTACAATCATCTGGGAGCCCCCTCCCACACCCCAATAGACTGACTAAAGTTTAAACTCCCCAGGTATTTCCCAAGTACACTCAGGGTGGAGAGTCACCGATCTAAACAAAGGTTCGTGTCTGGCTCGCCATTTTTAAATGAAAGCAAATGAGATGGGGTGGGGGTGACTCGCATCAATACAGCTCACCGAGGCAGAACCACAACTGCAAGCCGAATTGCACTAAATGCTGCTTCGATCTGAGTTCAACATCCCCAACCCAGAAAGGTGTAAGTGAACAGGCAGGAGCCTTGCTGATCACAATCCTGTTGATTCTATTAGCCAGGCATCTGATTCTTCACCTTCCGGGCTTACCTGAGCTGCCAAACTAGTCTAGCCTGCAGCAAGGAGAGGCCGGAAAGCTGAGCAAAGACCCTGCAGCGGCAGCAGCACTATCAATAACTGATAGATGTTTCTCTCCTCCATGGGCGGCCACACCAGGCAACGAGCTTACATCCAGACTCCACTGACAGGCAAACACACACCTCTCTACAGGTGCACACAAATAGCCATTGCTCAATTCGCGTTCTGGAACTTGACCTAAGAAGGTAGACATGGGTATGCGCCCATGTTTAGCCACATAAGGATGTTTACTGCCACACTGTTTAGGTAAGAGAAAAGTGGAAATATCACTGAAATATCATGAAAGAAGCACTAAGGACATTTCAAAACACACCATTAAGTTTTAAAGAGCTAAGATATATAGAGGCAATACTTTCCTAATTTGGTAAAAGTAAATACGTATTAACACAATGAAGTAAGTAAATAAGAGTGGACGGATTATTACTTTTTTCCAGCACCGAAGACCAGCTTTACATATGCTACACAAGTGCTCTATCACTGAGTTACACCCAGCCCCTGGTTAGAGTTGTTATTATCTCCCACTCTCTTTTTAAAAGTTCTACATTTTTCTATATAGCACATGTATTTCATTTAAAATGAGAAAAGTTATAATAATATATAGCGTTAAAGCTGCAGGACAATAAACGCATGCACAGATTTACATGTGATTACAAATTTTTTTTGAAACTCTATGTCCTTCAGCTGGTTTCCAGGATGTCTTTTTTTCCTTAGATCAAGGACGTGAACCGGGCACCAGCTTCGTGCCACATTCTACAAAGTGGACACACATTTGTAAGGAGACGCAAATTAGATTCTCCCGGACTTCATTCATATGAGCCAAAAACTAGGCAAAAAATGTGTAATGTCATGGAATTATACTTTGCCATGAAATTAGGGGTAACAAGTTAACATAGTCCATGTTCCTGCATCCCCATGTTATTTAACAGTATTTACTGAGCACTTTCCATGTGCCAAGGACCTTTTTAAACTTGGAGAATTTAACTACAAACAAAAAAACCATGAATGGTAAGTAATACAGAGCAGGGATCTGAAGAGTATGCCTGGGTGAGAAGGGGGATGCTGCTCTTTTCGACAGAGCGGCTAAGGAGAGGCTTCCTGACGGGGCTGCATCGCATCAGGAAAGGCAGCTGAAGAGGCGGCCCTCCTGTGGGTATCCGGAAGGTGTTCCAGGCACTCTCCTCATAAATGAAAGGAAAACATTTTTTCTCTTTCACTGTTTTTGGGCCATTTACAATTACATGGCTAATGAAGGTTTAGTCAATTCATGGCTATAGAACAGCCACATGAATAGCTTCTATAAAAAAGGGGGATTGGGCAAAAAAAAGGGGAAAAAGAGACATTTGTGTGTGTCTACTGATAACATCTACAAAAACCTCAAGTCTTTGCCTTATCAGTAGTGTGAAAGTAGACTGCAAGTAAGGAACTAATTCCAAGTCCAGCCTGGACAACTCAATGACTTAGCAAGACTCTGTCTCAAATGAATGAATGAATGAATGGATATGTAGCTCAGGGTAAAGGTCCTGGGTTCATTTCTCAGTACCAGAAAAAAAAAATCCACTTATGATGGAGAGATACCATGGTGATTTGGTTAAGAAACACAGTAATTCCTGAAAACTTTACCTAATATGTGTACTGATTACATATCCCTTCCTGGAAAGGACATGAATGAGCCATTTAATGCAAAATTTCAAAACTCTTTTTTTGAAATCTCTATTTTAAATTTTTATTAGTACGTATTTGCAGTACATAATGAGTACATTCATCATGGGGTACCCAACACATACTTCATCTTGGTAACGTATCTTAATTCTTTTACATTCCTCCACTCCATCTCTTCATCCTCTTCCCATTTGCAAAAGATCTTCTGGTTTCCTATTATCTATCTTTTAGTTTCCTCTTTATTTTGCTCTTTATTTATATTTTGGGTTTGGTTGATATTTAACCTGTGTCTAATTTATTTCAACTGTGAAAGATTCATACATTGAACATGAAAATGCCCAGCAACCCAATAGGTAGGCTTTAATTTTTTTGACAAACAATATTTCTAGTGAAAAAGTCTTTCTAAATATCAGTATGTATCATGGAATAAAAAATAAAGGCTACTCATAGAGATCAATTTATAGCCACAAATTTGAAACAGTAAATACTCAATTTTCCTGTTTTATTATAGAAAAAGAAAGAACCAGGTCTAACCATAATCATTAATAGTCTGGCTTCGATACATAAAGCACATTTATCTTATATAAATTAAACTGCCAAGTGATTAATCCCTTGAAGTTTAAGATGAGATTAAAGGTTAAAAAAGGTTTCCATTTATAATTGTGACTTAGCAGAACAATCATAAAGTACAACTCTGCCTTGTTTCTCTGGATTTTATGTTATGTACCAATGAAACCCTCAGGCTCTCAGACAATCTGAATAAGACCTGAATTTCATTTTAATTCCAATTCAGCATCCCTCACTTCACATTATCCAACATACAGAGCATGAAAGTCACTTCAATTACTCAGCAATAAGTAAGACTCTCTTTACAGTATACACAGGATGAAATACCTCTTCTAGGAAGAAAGACTTTTGGAAGGTGTCAAAATACTAAATTCTTTAAAAGGCCAAGTTTCACATCTAGAAATTCAATAATAACGATCAAGCACCTTCTTTTCGAAAGTGGAGGTCTCTAAACAAATTAGCTTTGCATCAGGGGCACAGTCACTGCTTTCGGAAAACAGTAAGAAGGAGCAATAAATAAAAAGCTCCAGGCTCTAAAAAGTTTGCCAGATTTCATGGCCATAAACTTAAAAATTCAAGGGATTTTTAAGAAGAAAAGCACCAGGAGAGACAACGATCAAATTCTTACTAAAGATTATGAAGAAGGTAGAATTCCTTCCAAATCACCCAGATATGTATTTCTATGACCGAAAATGTGTAAACAAGCCAGTTTCTTGAAATGCCCAGACCATATTAAACTACACTGCCAGAATGTTATTTAACACTTGAGATGAATTATGGTTTTTAATAACAGAGGCTGGAATTCCTGGCTATTAGACAGCTGTCTGCCAGGACAGACACAGGTGAAGAGTTACCGTTTAGGGCAAAATAAATACACACATACAAACATACAGAGTGGGGAAGGCAGATTGTCTGGGTGTGGGAAATTAAGACCAAGCATAAGTGAGAGAGTTTCTGTATGTATCTCAGGACAAAAATGAAATGGGAACTGAGGCTGTCACAGATAATTTTTCTTAAATATAAGCAGGACCCATATTCTCTGGCTTGGGAAGCCCTCAGGATGTCATCCACTGCAACTCTGTGTATGAATCCTGCCATCATCCATTCTACAGTGTTCCCAGTTTCGATCTGAACCCGAGAGAGAACTAACCCCCAAAAGCAAACTTTTCCACTTCTAAACATTTTTACCTTTATAAATGTTTTTTCCTTTGCTGACCAAAAAGGTGTGTGTTTTCTGGAACTTCTCCTCACTGACCCTGGTTTGAGTCCTTAAAGCTGGGGTCCCACACACACTGACCCGGGGCCTGAGGCAGGGAACATAAGTAAAGAGAGCAGGCCAAGAACCATCGCAAGTGCTGGAGACGAGGGCCAACTGGAAAGACACGCTCATGCAAACAGCCAGCTACTTCTTGCCAGGCAGGAACATGGCTCCTGTTGCAGGATTTTCTGATCAACAGAAGCCAGAAATTTGAATCTCAGTAGATATATCCTGGTTTTTCACTACATAAGGAATACATGTTAGGAGTTCAAATATAAGGAGTTCTTAAAGATCATTCTGTCCAAACTTCACATTTTATAAAGGAGAAAACTGAGGTCAAGAACAGAAAAAAAATATGACTGATCCAAAGTCAAATGGTGAATAAAAAGCAGTGTGGAGGGCAAAGACCAAACATAAAGTCCGGTTTCTCCATTGCAAAGACACTGACCTCAAGCCAGCAATGTATGTGACTATGGCCCTTGAAGCAGAAATTGGCTTCTGATCACTCCCTGTCTTGTACCCATTATCAAGTAATTACTGTCCACCTCTTCGGCATAGTAGCCTTTCAGTTTGAGGGGTATATGCAGAGGTAGCTAGGGCATCAGACTCAGCAGATAGACTGCCCGGATCTGCAAGTTCTGCTCTACCACTTACTGCCTCTATGACCAAGTCATTCCATTTGCCTCAGTTTATTCATCTAGGAAATGGGAATAATAAGGTACCTATCTCAAAGTGCTGTAAGAATTAAAATAATACACACAACGTACTTAGGACATGCCTGGCAGAGTGTAAGCACTGCTGGGTCAATATTATTACTACCCAAAGACAGGGCTATGACATGCTGAAAAAGAGACTAAAACTTACTGGAAAATGAAAAACTATACGTATTTTAGAAACACATAAGCTCTGAAAAAGATTAAAGCAGCCAACTCCATTACAGAGGTGAAGGTAAAGGCACATTTTAGCAACTAAAGAACTGGCCATAAAGGCAGCATGAACCCACAAATTGAACAGTGAGCACCCACCTGCACAGGACAGAGCCTCCCTGTTGGTTCCCTCCAGCCTTGGAGAAGTCTAGAATCATGGACGGGCTCCACCTCAGGTGTCTCCTTTCCAAGAGTCAAGTCTGTCCCCGCAATAGTTTTTGCCACCATCCTCTCCCTCCCTCCTTCATCTCCAAGTTGCTATTAGGAAACTAGTCTCTCGAAAGTTCTTCCGAGACAGAGGTTTAATTTCTTCTTAACTATGTACTGGTAATTGATAAAAAATAGCAAGCAAGCTTTCAAAAGGGAAAAAAGAAAATGTTATTACTTCCTCCACACTGAAAGTCAGGCATAGGTAGACAACAAAAAACATTTGCATACTGCATGCAAATGCAGGATGAAAAGCATGTGTTGTATGACTGAGTTTCAGTGCAGAGGAAGTAATATGTTTGCTCCCAAGCCACAGAGTATGGGTCCATGCACATCACACTGCATTTGCATTTCAGCCAAGAGAAAGCTGAAAGGCGACAGGAGAATCCTAAGATGCTCACTCACCAGTCAGCAGACGGAACTGAAACACCCTGTCTCAAGTTGTTGAGGCCAGAACAGAAATGGGCATAGCTGCTTCAGTCTCTAAAACACGAGAGGGTAAATAGTCATCGCTATGGCTGCCAGGGCCTCACTAAGCATCTGGGTGAGGACGGGCCAGTCCACGGCTCCTCCTGTCACAGCATGTCACTGAGTTCACAGCCTGTAAAGGTTAACATGGACTACTATGTGCCAGCTACAGGTTGGACATTGCCTAGGTATTAACACATTTAATTCACATAGCAAGCACCTGAGCTGGATACTACTATCCCCACATCACAAACGAGGAAACTCAGGCCCTGAGAGGAGGAATAACTTAAAGTTACACAGCGAGAAAGTAGCAGAGCCAGTACTCAAAGCCAAAGGGCTGGTTCTACAGGCTGTGCTCCTAGTGAACCACGCCCTTAAAGCGCCTCCAGAAATTCTGACATCATTTTCCTCGAGTACATTGAAAGAAGGCTCCCAGGCAACATCAAAACAACTCCCAGGAGATAACTGGGGTCTCACTACCTCTACTTGTGCCCAAATATTCCTTTCTGGGGCTCCCACCAGGGGGAGGCTGCCTTCCCAAATAGCTTTTTGCTCACATCCCCTGGTTGCTTTTGCACTGAAGATATATATCCCTTTCTAGTGGACAGACAACCTTCTGGTCCGCTCTTTCCACCCCAGCAAGAGGTACATGTTCCTCACGAATCACTCTTTCTCTCTTATTCCCCAAGACAAAACATGTATAAATTGAAAGCCATTGGCTGATAGAATATTGGCATAAGGGGGAAAAAGAGCAAACAGAAAAGCAGGAAATGAATTAAGAGTATGTAGCAAGTGACTATCAGGTTTCAGGGAAATACAAATGAAAACCACAATGAAGATATTACATCACATCCAGCTGGATGGCAAACAACAACAACAACAACCAAAGAAAACAAGCCTTGGTGAGGACGTGGAGCAACCGGAATCTTCATGTACTGCTGGTAGGGATGTGAAATGGCTCAGCTACTTTGGAAAAACTCTTGACAACGCCTGGAAAGTTTAAATTACACAGTTACTGTATAACCCAGAAACTCTACTCCCTGGAGTATACCCAAGAGAAATGGCCACACGAAAACTTCTACACCAATGTTTATAGTAGCATTATTCATAAAATCCAAAAAGTGGAAACAGCCTAAATGCCCAATTGATGAACAGGCTTTGTTTGGCTTTTGCAACGTTAGGGACTAAACTCGGAGCCACACACGTTAGAAGAGTGCTCTGCCCTTGAGCGCACCCCCAGCCCTCCGTCGATGAACTGAGGGGCATCCATAAAATGTGGGGTATCCATGCAACAGAATATTATTTGGTGGTAACAAGGAAGGAATGACACACACTACAATCTTAATGGAACTTGGAAACAAAGAAGTGTCACAAAAGTATATCCAGTATATGATTCCATTCATATAAAATGAAGGAAAGTGACAAATGTATAGTGATAGAAAGTAGGTTAGTGGTTGACTCGAACTAGGGGTTTGGGGAATAACTGCTAACAGGTACGAGAGGTGCTTTGTTTCGTTTTGTTTTGTTTTTTTAAATTAGTGGTGATGGCTGCAGAACTCAGCCAGGACACTAAAAACACTGAATTGTATTCTTAAATGACTGAATTGCACAGTACATAAATTACATCTCAATAAAGCTGTTATTGTGGGGGAAACAAAGTAACTTGTTATTAAGTAAAACAACTAGGCTATCCTAGGAGAATCTTTCTTGGTGAATGAGGAACGCTGCAGAAGTGGCAAGGACTCAAATTATTTACACAGGAAAAGAAAAAGTGAAAGAAAGGGTTTATGAAAAAAAGAAAAAAATTATTTTATTGAATTTCAAGATATGGAGCGTGTTAGGGTCACATCAGAGGAAATGCACAAACAGCACGTGATAGTCTGAATAACCCTAAATCCAGACCTTCTTACCAGAAAGCCATCAACTCCAAAAATAAGAGATCTAGAGAGGTGAGTTAACATCAGCTTTTGTGTGTTTTTTTTAAACTTTTGGGAGAATGAATTTAAAACCCCACAACTATAAAGATCCTGAGGTATACTGCAACTCAAGTTTATCTAGTAAGAATACTTGATTAATATCTAAAATGCACAGCATTTCCTAAAGTGAATTTAGAAATCTGATTTGCATTTAGCTACAAAAAGTAAAGCCTTCAAATTCTGGAACCAAACGGAAGACACCAACAGTTAGTTAGATCAGTGGTTGCCCGTTTGAGGTTCAGTCAGAATTTCAGAGGCAAGTCAAGGGTTCACCATGCCACCCTGTCACATAACTTCCTCCAATGAGACTCTGGCAGAAGTCAACGCAACCTCTAACTAATGAGGCAAAATGTCAAAAGGTAACATGGAGCTCTGTAGCTGTAAGAGTAACACAGCTTTGGAAATAGAGCCACTAGACAGAGAATTTCCTTTACATTCTTTTAGCCTTTAACTTTCAAACCTTTTACTCCCATTATGTATTAAGCATGATTTATGTGGAAAAGCAGCTTACTGCTTTCATTAGGAACAGGCAAGCCATTAATTGATCCAATGTGCCAGCAGTTCTGGAAAACCTTTTTAGACAAGAACAAATGATGCTTCTTACTTTGTGCTCAAGGAAGCTTAGTTTAAGGTCTTCAGCTCGTGCACAAAGAAACATTTAAGGAATCCTCTAAAGCCAGCTAACAACCTCCTTTAGAGTTTACAGAACTAAGAAAACCTCTTTCATACCCACTTCCCACCTCCTGAATCTAGATTTTCTATACTAAATAATATGCTTATTTAAAGATACTTTACACGATTTCAAGGGCTGTTCCACAGTTCAAACATCCTCGGATAGCAAGCTAAGGAAATGCTCTTCTGACTCAAGATCAGGCAATCTCCTCCCCCAGAAAACAGTTGAGTTCAAGGAAATACACCGAAAGCTCCCAAAGTGATGTTTGGTAACTCTTCTAAAGAAGTAAACACTACCTCTCCTCCTCTTTATTAACATGTTGCATTTCTTCTGGCCCGCGGCTTGTTAAGTCTAACAGTTCCCCTTCCCACCTGTTTGTGTGAAGGTTGACAAAGTTCCTTCGCTGAAACGGCTGGTGCTGATTACTGAGACAAACCAGTTGTATATTTTACTAATAGATGACACGAGAGCTCTTGGAATGGAAACTTGCCCCAAAGAGGACACCTGTGCAAATGCAGCCACAGCCTGGTACTAAGTTTCAGTAGCCTGTTTATTAAAATCTGACTTTTAATAGTACTTTTGATTAGGCTGCACCACTCAAAAAATGCATCTGTCATTTCTATCCCTTCTTTTACCTCCTGGATGCCTCAGCCCACACAGGGGCCCAGGGAGGAAGGCGGCCCGTTCCTCAGGCAATGTACACAGCAGTAACCCTGGATTCAAGAAGGCAGGTCTGCTAAAGCTACAGGCTTATGCTAGCAAACCTGAACAATAGCTTTGTTTTGTTTTTTCCTACCACAGAAACATTGTGTGTGTAAGACATAAAGGGTTATCAAGTTGAATTCTGGGGTAGTAATGTATTTCTAGTCCTGGCACCTGTATCCAATAACAAAAGCTTATTCCTTCTATGCTGACATCGCTCATTCTCGCCAGAAATAAAACTTCCAGCATAAACTTCCAACCATGCAAAGGACATAACGCAACGCCGGAAAAGCACAGTAGTGTAGCTACACGTTTATGTCCACCTCGCTCTTGTTTTGAAGATTACTATTATTTACCCATTGTGCTCGCTCATCAGCTCCTCTGAATGACGGCCTGCCAGAGCAACAGTACTTTTAATATTATTTATGATGTGCACAAACCCGGCAAAGGGGTAGGGGGCTTATTAATCTCCCCCAAGAGCTGAAACCTAACTCGTAAAGGTCAGCTCAGCTGGCGGCGATGAGCTACTGGCAGGTAACCCTAGCCACCCTCTGATACACAAACACACACCTCGGAGCTACACCTGATGAGCATACCCCAGCGCAGACCCGAATTATCAAAGCCACTGGTTCCGAACAGGTGCGGGCGTTCGCTAAACAGAACAGCACCCTAGTCCTGCCCTCCGAACCCCACCAAGTTCTCGGAAAAGTCAGCCCGCCCCGGGGACCCCTCTTAGGAGCGGCGCTATGCTCAGCCCTGCTGCACGCCCCGCCACACAGCGAACCCCCCTCTCCAGCATCACCCCGAAGTAACTCGGAGCACAACTCAGCAGGTCCGGGGACCCGAGCGCGTCCCGCGCGCAGCCCGGACTCTGCAGAGCTGAGCTGGGGGCGGAGGGGGTGGGGCGCAGGCTCCTGCTGGGCGCCTCCATCCTCGCGGGCTCCCCTCCCCCGCCCCGCCCCCGCCGGGCCGCTCACCTGCGTGGGGCATGGTGATGGTCTCGTTGGTGTTGGAGCCCACGTTGAAGATGACCACGGCCGAGGCGTTCTGCAGGAACGCGTTCCGGATTTTGTCCCTGTAGGTGCAGTTGCCCTTGGGGATGAGGGCTATCCAGCTCTTGCCCGGGGCGGGCGCGGCGAACTTGGTGTGGGGGTCGCAGGCCAGGCGGTCGTGCGCCGAGCTGGCCATGACCACCTCCCCGCGCGCGTCCTGCTTGGGCGAGTGCTCCCCGTAGCGCCCGCACTCGGACTTCTCGCTGCGCAGCTCCGCGCCGCCGGCCGCGGGGTCGGGCGCGGGCTCGGCGTAGGTGATGTTCACGAAGGCGGTGTACCATTCCTCCTTCTCGGCCACGGTGAAGTCCAGGCAGAGCAGATGCACGAAACAAAAGGAAAGCAGCCATGTTGAGAGAGCCAGGCTGCGGCACGCTCGGAGGAGAGACGCTGCCATCGCGAGCCGCCGGGCCCGCCCCGCCCCCCGCGCCCCTCCCCGGCCCGGCCGACCGCGCCGGCCGCTTCTCCTCCTCGGGCGGCCGCCGCCGCTCAGTCCCGGGCCCGAGGGCCGCGCAGCCGCCGCGGGGAGCCGGCTCCGGGCGAGCGGGTGGCGCGGGCCCCGGCGCCTCCTAGCCGGAGCGCGGCGGCTGCATTTCGCTTCCCGGGCGAGCGCGGGGCGGGAGAGGAGGGGCGCCCCGGGCTGGCGGAGGCGTCCGGCTGCCGAGCGTCCTGCTCCTTCGCCGGGCTTCTCCGTTCATAGGGCGGCCGCTCGGCGCCCTCGGGTCCCCCGCCGTCCGGGCGCTGCCGAGGGTGTCCCGGCCGTCCGGCGCCGGAGCGAGCGGGTCGGGTGCAGCCGCGCCGGGCTCGTCGGGGTCGTGCACGCTGCGCGTCGGGCCTCGCCGGGTGGCCGCGCGGGGCGCACACTTGCGGCGGGAGGGGCCGGTCCGTGTGTGTGCGCGCGTGTCTGTATATGTTTGTGTGTGTATAATGTGTGCGTGCAAGGAGGAGCTTAGTGTGATGTCAAAGCTCTGGGTCTCGCGTGCCACGCTCGCCGAGTCCCTCTTCCTGGGCAGCGGCGACCCCTGCCGGTTCTCCGATTGAGCCTCCGTCTGCGACTTGCTCCAGTCGAGGGCAAAAGGGGAAGCGAGCGACTCTTTGACCTGTGAGTACAGAACAACTTCCTGCGCCTTAAATATGGCAAAACGTGGGTGACTTTTGTAAACAACCCTCTCATTTGCTGGAAGAACTGCACTGAGCTCCCTCAGTCCCCGCCCCGGGGATAAGTACGAGGCTGGTTGGCCTCAGGATCCTTCCAGCACCTCCTGGAATATCTAGGGTGGCGGTTGTCAGACTTCAGTTTTAAAACTCAGACTGATGTGCTGAGCGTGGTGGTGCACACCTGTGATCCCAGCACTCTGAGCAGATGGAGGCGGGAAAATCTCAAATTCGAGCCTCTCTTGGGTGATTTAGTGACTTAGTGAGTCCTGTCTCAAAATTAAAGAAAAAAAAAAAAGAGGCTGGGGATATATATAGTCCAGTGAGAAGGCCCTGGGTGCAATCTCCAATCTCCAGTACCGCCAGGCTAAGAGAAAAAACTCTGTCTGCTGCAGTTTCTGAGGTAGTTAGGACTCTGGGCAGGGCCCCAGAATGCGTAGTTCTAACAAGTTCCCAGGTGTTGCTGACCTATAGGCCGTTTCCTGTCTCTGGACCCAAACAGGTGACATTTGTTTTCTCACGGCATGGATGTTTTCTAAGGGGCGGAGCTATCTCTCCACTGTGATTGTTCTGGTCGTCACAACTGGTAGCAAAGGACTCCCAGCACCAACAGACGAGGAAGTTTGTTTGGGTTACGGGATGTGTGCCAGTTGTACGCAAGTCAGCAGAGAATAAAGTTCCTCTAGAGTAGTGTTCTCAAAACTCTGATGCGACATCATTCCTTAGTAATTAAATGCTTGAGTGCTTGTTATTCCTTCTCACTGATGGTTTCTGTGCTTTGAGATACCGAAAATATGAAGCATCTAAAAATATTGGTGTGGTGATTCTCAAATCACTCACATCGTATTTCCTGCTTGATACTTTCAATTCAGAAAAAAAAAAGCCCACCTTTTCCCCAGGACCTTAATATGAGTATATATGTCTGTTAATGGATGTCTCCCAGCACTACTTCTCTTTTTCAGAAGCAGTAAAAATGACTGGTGGCTGCTGGGGGAGAGCAGAGAGCCCCAACTACACCCAAATTAGAAGCAGCCATAACTACTTAGAAAAACTTGTCTCTGTGGTATTTCATGTGCTGAATTTGTGTGTCTTCCTGCCTTATTCGTTTTAGAAAACAGGCTTCTAGGCAATCGGGGCGGTGCTTTTTATTGTGCCTAATGCCAAAGAGACCAAACTGGAGACTGCCTGCCTGTCCCTGAATCCCCAGGGATCTGCAGGAGGAGCCCAGTGGCTGCAAACCCCAGGTAGATTCTGCACAGACTCTTTGCAAACTACAGTGCTTCCCCTTCAGCTCTGTTTTTTAGCACTTTTTCTTCAGCCACAAGAGTCAGAGAATCCGTGGCATTAAGAATGTATAATTAGCCCCCTGTCCTTTGTTTCCCTTCTAAGAGTGAAGGACTGAAGAGATGGCAGGGTCAAGAGATAGCAAGTGCCATGGCAGGAGACTGGCACATTACAGGGTGAGGGTTAGGGTTAACTTTAGGGCACCAAATACTTTGGCATTAGCATAAGAGTTTGGACACCCTGAAATGAAAAGTTAGGGTTAGGATTAGTTTCAGGGTTATTGTTAGGGCACACCAATACTTTGGGTTCAGGGTTAGGATGAGGCTTAGTCTGTGCTTAGTGCAGCAAAATACTTTGGCTTTAGGTTTCAATTTAGGGACCACAAAACTGTGCATTAGGCTTAGGGTTAGGGCTGGCATTAGTGTTAGACTTAGGGAACACCAATATTATGGCTTCAGTATTACCATTAGGGTTAAGGCTCACCAATATGTAGATTTAGGGTTAGAGTTAGGAGTACGAATAGTGTAACTGTTAGGGTTAGGGACCCCCCCCAAACTTGATCTTTAAGATTGAGGGTAAGGGTTAGAGTTAGGAGCATGGTTAGTTAGTAACACTCAAACTAATCTTAAATCTAACCCTAACCCAGAAGCCAAAGTAGCAGTGTGCCCTAACACTAACCCTGAATCTAACTCTAACCCTAACTTAATGTTCCTGGGTGTCCTAACTCTAACACTAATGCCAGAGCATTTTGGTGCCCTAAAACTAACCCTAATCCTCACCACAACCTTAAGCCTTACCCTAACATTGAAGCCATTTAGTATTCATGTGCCCAACCCTAATGCTAATAGTAGCCCTAAACATAAACCTAATGCAAAGTTTTGGGGCTCCCTAAATTAAAGTATTTTGCTGCACTAAGCAAACAGTAAACCTCATACTAACACTAACCCTTACCATAAGCATAACCCTAATTACCGGGGTGCCCTAACTTTACACCTAAAGAATAAGTTTTGGGGGTCCTTAACCCTAACTGTTACCCAATTCATAATCCTAACTCTAACCCTAAATCTACATTTTGGTGTGTCCCTGACACTGTTGGTTCATGCAAGAAGGTGGGTGAGTATTTGATATAAGCAGGATATTAGCCAAGTCTCGAGGTAACTTCTGAAAAAATAACTTATGGATTATAAAAGGGAAAATGGTGGTTTCATTGAAGAGAAGCTTGGAAGGCACCGAGTGGACACGGAGCTCATGATGAACATTGCTGGTCACAGGAGTCCCATGCACCCCCTGGCTGGATGATCCTAGCAGATTGCCAGCAATACTTGGCCTCAGTCTGGATGTGTGAACGCACTAGGTGAAGCCAGCTGAGAGGCATCTTGCAGTGAAAAGACCATGCTCTCTAACTCTCTTAAGCTTATGAAAGGCAGAAGAACTAATAGATCCGAGTCGAAAGATTCAAGAGACTTAACAACCAAATGCCACAAGTGATCCCAGATGGGCTCCGAAATAGAAAGGAAAAATAAACCCTCAGAAAAAATCAAACGAAGTCTGTGGAATGGATGGTGTATTTTATCAGGATGCTTTCCCAGTTTGGATGTTTACATTTGGATATTTTGTAGAAGAGTGTCCTGGTTAGGGGAGTAACATACACTGAAGTGTTTACTAATGATAAGATGGTCTGCCTGCAACTTGCTCTAAAATGGTTCAGAAAAAAATAATAACCGACCTACAGAATCTTTATTTCCACTGGCCACAATTTCAGAGAGCCTGGAACACAGTTCAAGATTTTTAGAAAGTCAAATTTCACCACATTTTTGTGCTATTAGTTTTCTTCCATTGTAACAGCTCACTTTTCCAAGGGTATTGTTTGAAGCCCTGAACTGGTGGCTATTATGGGAGAGCAAAGAATTCTTGATACATTCACCCAAAGGTCTAATATCCTTGTGGAGAAAACATCTCTGTATTTCTTCATGTAACAATATTTACTGAGCACTTTTACACATAAGGTAGCGTTCCAGTCAGTGGCAATCAGGAACAAGAGAGGTCAGGTTCTTAGTCTCGTGGCATTTCCACTCTAGAATTGGAGAAGACAGAAATGTGTGACGTTTTAGATTATGTCAGGTAATAACAAGCACTATGAAGAAAAAGGTGGCGGAGTGTGGGAGGTGACTTATTTTACATACAGTGCTGTTTTAGGTCAGGTCAGCCACTCCAATGAGATGATGTTTGAATCCAATCCTGGAAAAGGTGAGGGATCCATATAGATGTTGGAGACCTCTTGTAGCAGGAAGAGGGAACCATAAGTAGTGGTCCTGAAGCAAGGTTTTATTTTCTGTGCTAAATGACAGCAAAGAAACCATTAAGTGTAGAGTATGAGAGAAATGGAGTAAAGCAGATGAGATCACAGAGATGGGAGGAAGATTATATGTAGATTTTAGTCAAGGGTGAGGACAGTTTGGATTTCATTCTGGCTAACAGAAGGATCCTTTGGAGATTTTGAACAGGGAAGTGTGTATTATATGATGTGCTTTTTCTTGTTGGGTTTTTTTTTTTCTTCCGTACTGAGAGTTAACGTAGGGCCTTTGCATCAAGCTACACTCCCAGCGCCGCATCCCCCTTAAGAAAAACAAAACAAAACAAAACAAAACAAGTGGGACAGAGTATCACTAAGTTACTAAGTTGCCCAGGCTAGGTTTGAACTTGCGATTCTCCTGCCTCAGTCTCCCAGAGTCCTGGGTTTACAAGAGTGCACCGCTGCACTTACTATTTGATGTGTTGTAAAAGGTTTATTCTGACTTTAAAGCTGTATGGGGGGAAAGCTGGGAGAGCTATAAAGAGTTTCAACAGTAATTCAGAAAATAGTGACTTGTGTTAGGAAGTAGTACTGAATTTGTTGAGAGGCGATTGGCTCTTCGATGTGTGGGGTTTTTTTTTTCTTTTTTTTTCAGTACTGGGGATTGAACCTAGGAATTCATGAATGCCAAGCGAGCACTGTAGCCCTGAGATATATCCCTAACCTTTTTTATTTAGAGATAAAGTCTTGTGAAATTGCCCAGGCTGACCTCGAACTTGTGATCCTCCTACCTCAGACTCCTGAACTGCTGGGATTGCAGGCATGAGCCACTATAGCTCTCTGCGTATTTCAAAGATGGACCAAACAGTGTTTTATGGTGCTTTGATGTGGGACATGAAAGAAGGCCAGGAGTCAAGAAGTAACTTTTCAGACAGAGTTGTCATTTTCTAAGATGAGGAAGATCACAAGGGTAACTATTGGGGGTAAGAATCAAGAGTTTTAGATAGGTCCAGTTCAAGGTAGCTACAGGTACCAGAATGGCAATTTGATGCAATTTAGGGAGATTACTAGATCAAAGCACATAAGGAATTTTCATGTTATTGACACACCATACAAGATTGTCAAATCACATTTCCAGTGGCCGGCCTTACCAGGGACCCAAGTAAAGTGAGCTCCCTACAGTGGTTTTTGAAATATCTCTGGAAGACAGTAATAAATCCTGGCCTGTGGGGGAACCATCTCGGCAAGCCAACCACCTCCTGGCCAGACAATGTTTGTAGGTTTCCATGGGGCTCTTTGGTACAGGAGGATTATCTTCATTCATAAAGGGTGGTGCAACTTCGATTTGGCTATACATGACATATTTGCGTCTGAGTGAGAAACAAGGAACAGCTATAGCAGAGCGTGGCAGTGCCCAAGTCACTGAAGACCAGCTGATAGGACTTCCTGTGAGAAGCTGTCATCCTGGACATGCTTTTGTATCTAGCCACTAATGTGCACAGCATGTTCCGAGGGAGTCTGACCTTAGATATTTTAAAGGCGAATTATAATGTTAAGGGAAATGAGTCAGACACACAAGTTTAATATTGTATTGCATAGTTTATACACAGACCCACACACACACTCACATATGTAGATAGATATATGTATAGGGGAGGGGAGCAAAATAGAGGATGGATAAATAGGAAGTAGGGAGAAGTCCAAATAATTCCCCACATCATCTATTCCCTTGTTTCAAAAGCGTTTTAAGAGATATGCTAATTTATTTCATTTATACTACTGTTTCTCTTAATTCATTGAAAAGAAAGTTTGGTGCTTTTATGTTTGTTTTTTCTTTGTAAGAGAGAGTCTTTTCTGTCTATGCCTTGTACTCTGAGTAGCATATTGGCCATTCTTTTGAGATTATGATACATAATAGATTAACTATTGTTATTCTCTAATTATTTTGTTATGAAATTTTGTCTTATTTTTCATAGAAGTAAAAGGGTGCTTTTTGTATTTTCTTTCCTAAAATCTACTTGTATTACATTAAAATAAAGATTACATTATAATATTTTTAAAAAGTGAACTATGTGTAACACTTGGAAATAGTCCTCCTACCCTGATATATCTACAAGAGGTAATCAAAATATACAGTGAATTTTTAAGTTAAAAATTTTATTACAGTGAAAGTCACATTGCCATCCATCCCCCTTAAGATATCCACCCCCCCCCCCTCAGTTTCAACACACTTATCCCGTTGTTCTTGCTACTTTCCGAAGCAGTCCTGGACGTCTTCTTTCAGAAACAGCTTTGTGAGATGTGATGAACTATGCAATGAACGTGACTGAGAGGCATCCAGTGGAAAGGCAGCTCATAAAAGTGTTATGCTGTATCTTCATCCGCCTCGTTCACCAGACCTGGATCTGACACTGTGTAACTTGGGCTCTTCCTTAAAGTCAAAATGATCAGGAAAGGTAAAAATTTTGAATCAATTCAGGACAGTGAGGCAGCCACACCAGCACAGCTAAAGACAGTCTGGACAGAGGGCTTCCAGAACTGCTTCAGAAAGTGGCAGGTGTGATGGAGTAAGTGTGTCTGATGCGAGGAGAATTGTTTTGAGGAGAATTAACAGCGATGTGTCTTTTACTCTAATTTTTAAAATTTAAGCATTTGCCGTTTTTTTAATCACACCTCATATTTTAATGGTTATAATAGGTATTTTATGTGAAGAAGATTCACAGGGTTTAATTCATATTATAGTTTTCTTTGTACATTGATTGGTTGATTGTATTTTTAAAAATTGGGCTGGGGATTTAACTCACAGGTTAGAGTGCTTGCCTAGCGAGCACAAGGCCCTGAGTTCGATTCCCAGCACCAAAAAAAAAAAAAAAAAAATTAAAAAAAAGATGCCTGGTCAATTCTTTGGCATATGTTCTTTTACTACCGTACCCTCCTAACTAACTAACACTGTGACTGAAAAGGGACAAGCCATCCAAAATAAGTTCCACATGAGTGTGAAAGAGGGGGGAAAACCCTCAAAATATTACAGGACATTCATACTGTGTGTAAAGGCTGGTGTTATTATTTTTAAAATCGATTTCCTATGGGATAACATAGTGTGGTATTTATTTTCTTACACCCTAAAGTCATTTTCCTCTGCCCAGTTTCCATGTTTGTTTAAAGAGGAAGTGTAGTGCTGAATGGAAGAGAAGAAACTTTGGCTCCAGATGAACTGGACTAGGAGAATCTCAGCTCTGCCACATGGGCAATTTTAATTGTGCTTCCCGTTTTGGTCTTTCAAACTGGAAGAATTATAGGGTTAGCGCCTCCCAAGACTGTTGAAAATTCCAAAGGACAACATATGTTGGTCACATGGAAGAGAGGGAGAAAGACTTCAAAAGCATTCAGAATAATAAAAGTAGGAGAAAACAGAATCTAAATTTTTTTGTGTCTTAAAAAAACCCTTAAAGAAAGTCAATTTGCTCATTATGTTCATAGATGCTCTTCAGTTTATGACGGGGTTATGTCTCAATAAACCCACTCCAAGTTCTGAACTTCGGAAATAGAAATGCTCGTAATACACCAGAGTTGGTGAGCCTCCCAGCGCGCTGCAGTGTCTTCTTCCTGCCTGTTGTTCACCCTCATCACCACATGGCTGACTGAGCTGAACCTCACTGCTGTATCAAACCACATAGCAGCAGCTGGGAAAAGGTCAGAATGCAAAGTTACGAGTACAACTTCTCAGTGCACGTTGCCTTTGCAGCATCACAGAGTCAAAAGATCAGGTGTCCATGGACCATCTATACATGGCTTCTTTGTCTGGGTTAGGCCCTGGGATGAATGCTCAGAAGGTTAAGGTTAGGATCCCTCCTACTGTGGTTTTGGGATCTAGTTGTAGGGACAGATGTCATCTAGATAAATTCTAAATGTAGGTGTGGTAATTTTTTTAAAATTACATATAAGTCCATGAGAACAATAATTCTATATAAAAGTGAAAATAAAATAGGAATCACTGAATCAGGTTTATTCTGAATCGTGTGCAGCACAGACAACCTTACAGAAGAATTTCCGGAGTGTGTCCAGGTGGGATTTTCTACTCACGCTTAGAGTTAGCATCTGCTGCAGTGTCTGGCCCACAGCAAGCATCAGTAAATGTGGTGGACAATAAATAGGAACAAAGAGCTGCAGTTCTGAGTGCTTAATACATATGTGGGCACTATTTGTTCCAAGCGTTTCCATTGCTTGTCTTACTGAATTCTCAGGATGAACTTATGGAGTAGGTTTCATTATTCCCATTGCGCAAATGAGGAACCAGAACTTAGAGGCCTGGAGAAACTCCTCCGAGTCACGTCACGTAGCTGAGGGGTCCTAAAGCTTGGATTTTGTTACCGCAGTCTGGCTCCAGGCTGCACCTGTAAGGGCTGTTCTCTTGCTGCTCTGGTGTCTCTTGGTCTTAGATATTCACTCTCTGGTTCATTAACTTGACTCTCATTTGTAACTTCACTTCTTTCACATCTGGCTGATTTCCTGGTTCACTTCAACTCATATGCTGTCACTTTTACCTCCTTTTTGCATTCGTAGCCCACATTTCCTGCCTCTGGGGGTGGGTGGCATTGTTCCCCTGGGGCCACATACTAGTTCTGTGGATAAGTGAAGGAACCCTCACTGTCCAACGACCCATATATCTTCTGCTCCAAACACTGAAAATGAAAAATCATGGAAAAGTTTCCCTGGAAAATATGTATGAAACTAGCCATACTCCTTTCTTTGCTCTTGTTCTTTTCCTAACTTCTCAGATTTCAGAACAATAAAATACAATGCTAAACATACCCCTCCCTTTTTTGCTCCTTTGCATTATCAAATGACTTCTTTTTTTTCAGCCTTTGATTATAATTTTGATATTTTAATTTGGGCTTCTGTGCTCTTATGTGTTCTTATTAACCAGAACCCTTCCAAATAACTTTGTCATAAAATGTTTTGAGAGGCTAGATATAGAAAGTTAGCTTAGAAAAATCCATTTGGGACTTGAGCCAAAACCAACAGAAAACTCTTCACCACAATACATCTGTTTCCTTTTTCTTTAAAATTTTTTTTTTGCACAGTTGTTCACTTTTTTTGCTCATCTATGCTTTTTGTTGGGTATATTTGAAAAACTGGCTGCTTTTCTTTTTCTGTTCTTTTTAAGATCATCTTGTCCTCTTTCATCAGAAAACTGGGATGGAGGGAGGATGTATCTACAAGCCAGGACCTTTGGAGTATTGCACATTGCCTGTAACAGCTGTTAGACACAAACATCTTGATATTATGCTTTGTCAAAACTACCAGAGGAGAGAAACCAGACCATCTTCCTGCCCTTTCTATTTGCTGTTTACAAGGATGTTTTTATACATTATCCCCATTTTGCAATGAAGCCCATTCCCGTAGGGCTGGTAAACAGAAATGGAGTACAGTTTAGGGAGATGGCATCAGGACTACGAAGCACAGGTGTCCGGGTTTTAATCCTAGCTCTGCCTAATTTGCTATTTAGGTCAAGACTGATCACTCATTTTGGCATGCTTTCCTATTGGTACTAATTCCTAAGTGTCCCCTGAGCTGTAACCACACAGAGCCAGTCCCAGGACTGCAGCATTAATGTATTTTCATGGACTGATTCTTACCACATAGTAAGATCACTGGGAAGGAGCAGAAGCTAAAGAATAACAATTATTATTTCTTATAATTCGGGCTCTGTGCTAGTTTTTATAGAATTGTCTAGAATGACTTCTTGCCGCAATGCTATGAGTAACTAGTGTGGAAGTTCAGATCAGAACACTTCTGGCCTAGTTTCTCCCCCGTGAAATGGAGATGTTGGTTTTGAGGTTGCTCCCAGGCTTCTCCAACTCCAGTGTTCTGTAGCTTTAATGGTTCCCTAATCAGTTCACATACAATTCTATATTTGCTTTTCTGTTATTGTTGCTGTTACTGTGTTGGTGTGACAAAAGTTAAGGACAGTTCCTTTCGTTATTATTAGTTAGGCTTGATTCTCTTAAGGATTCTGAATAGATCTGGAGACCTTGGTTGGAATCTCTATTGGTGTTGGGGGAAACAACTCAACACTGTGGACATTAAAAAAAAATCAGCAGGCCTCCTTTCGCTGGAAAAGTGTTCCTCTTAAACCAGGAATGCTAAGATTGAAACTTCAAGAAATATGATGCCAGCATAACCAGTTAAATCCTCCAGTTTCACCGTGTAGCGTACTGAGGCAACAAAGTGAAGGACAGTTTCCCTTTACTCATTATTATGATTTTTTTATATTATCAAATGTGGCCGTACTGAGCGGATCGATCGTACTTTAACTCTCTGGTGTAAACTTCACACAGGCACCATGTATTCCATGAATTCCTCCCATGCTTCTCTGGTTCCTGAAGTTTTTCATTCGCCCTTGTATATTTCATGCCTCTTGGCACTATTTCTCCATGAAGAAAGTGTAAACTGTTTCCTTCTCTTAGCTTAAGATATCATGTCTAATTTTATTTAGGAAAGAAAACCTAGAATTAAACTCCCTGTTTTTCTACCACCCGGTTTGTATATCCATCCACTTTTACACCAATTTATTTTTCTTTATTGTTTGAATCAGGAAAATGCCCTCCAACCATTACTTTTGCACAGAATCGTATTCCTTTTTGCCTTCTCAAGAACTCTGTTCTTACAGTTACCACATCCCTTTTCTCCATCGTTATTCTCTTCCTTTTAACTGAAGTTGCACATGAACACACAAACATGTTGATATCCAAAACGTAATCCTCCAGCTCCTACCTCATTTATTCTGCATTCTTACAGCCAGACTTTCTGAGAGTGTGGGTATAGAAGTCGTCATTTGCTGCCATCCTCCTTCCCTATATTCTGGTCTCTGCCTTGCTGTGGTTTAATTGTATCCCCTAACGTTCATGTGTTTGGAAATTTAATCCCCCAATTCATATGTTAATGATGTTTGGAGGTGAGGTACCCACTATGACGTTAGTGCCTTTGTAAGAAGAAGAAAGAACTGAGCTAGCATCTTGCTCTTCCTTCCTGTGCCATGTCCTCTGCCATGTCAGAATGTAGCAAGAAGGCCCTCACCGTGCACGGCAGATGCCGGCACTGTGCACTTAGACTTCCCAGCCTGCAGAATCATGAGCTAAATAAACACTACCCAGTCTCAGTTGGGTATGGCGCCACACGTCTTCAATCCCAGAACTCTGGGAGGCTGGGGCGAGAGGGCTGAAAGTTCCAGCCCAGACTGAGAAAGTTAGTGAGACCTTGTCTCAAAAAAGAAAAGAAAGATCTGAGGATGTAGTTCAGTATGAGGCTCTAGGTTCATTTCCCGATCCTGCAAAAATAAATAATAAGCTGCCTCACCTCAGGCATTTCATTACAGCAGTAGAAAACAGAATAAGACGCCCCCTTGAAACTTTTCTGGCAACCAGTAACCG
Source organism: Hystrix cristata (assembly GCA_004026905.1). NCBI lineage: Eukaryota > Metazoa > Chordata > Mammalia > Rodentia > Hystricidae > Hystrix > Hystrix cristata. The sequence goes on from PVJO010001154.1 coordinate 172,710, forward strand.
CTGCTTTGTCAAACCCAATGGAAACCTTTCTTTCCTCACCTTGTGTGACCTCTCGGTGCCCCTTAACCAGGTCAGGCATGGCTGTCTGCTGGAATCACTCCAGTTTCTTGATTTACTTAGTGCTGTCCTTTCGCTGCTCAGTCCAACATGCAAATGTCGGGGTTCCTTGGGGCTCTCTGCCTAAGGATTGATGTGGTCTCTTTTCTTCCTTTTATGGTCTATTTAGGTGATTTATCCCAATTTTAGGTATCTCATCTTTAAATTGATGGTTCTTGAACTTACTTTCTGTGAGCCTCAGTTGCCTAATTAGTGTATTCACCTTGATGATTTACGATTATCACAAAACTAAGGTTGAGTCCTGAACTGTCTTCTAGTGACAATCTTTATCATACAGTAAATGGCACCACTACCACCCGTGTTTTCAAGCTAGACATTCTTCTTCACTCCCCTACTTTCCTCACCAGTCCCTACCGTATCCCCAAAGAGCTAATCCTTCAGCCAATTCTATTAATTTGGCCTTCATAATGTGTCTCTGACTTACTCTGCTCTCCATTTCTCTTTCACCTCTTTAGCACAGGACACCCACCTTTCCATCAAGATGAATATAGTGGTCTTCTACCTGAACTAAGGGTTTTCCCATCCATGAGTTTCCACACAGCAATTAAAGTGAACTTCTTAAAAATGTAAATTGCAACCTCATTAAATGAGTCAATACAAGACCTAAATTTTCTGGCGCCCAAGAACATCTGTGCTCCTAAAAGCCATAGTGAACATCAGGTAGCAAATTGGGCACCTAAGTGGCAATGCCAAGTTTGAGGTCGAGATTGAGATAACATCGGTCATTTAAGACTTTTACTCCATGTTTGTTTTGTAGCTATTCCAGAAACACAATAAGCATAGAGCCACAAAGTCAAACACAATAGAAATTAGGCCAATGAAAAGTAAAAAAAAAATTAAATCAATGCAGAGTAAAACGTGTCTAGTACAGAAATGTACTGAGTGCTGCATTTGATCAGAATTTTCCAGTGGGTCATAAAACAAAACAGATTAAGTGGGAAGTTTTTGTTTTATATGGTTTGGTTTATTTGTTTCATTAAAAAATGCACAGATTATTTGCCCTTAGATCTATATGTTCGTCCTTACAGTTGATGTCAATATATTTACACTCATTGTGATTAATTTCATAGTATAATAATATCTCTAACCTTATTTTAACAAAAAGTACAGTCATGTTCAAATAAGCATTTCTATATTGACCTTTTATAAAATTCAAAGGAGAGGATTAAAAATAATGCAGTGAGGGCATTTCTGTAGAGTACACAAAGTAGAGATAAGAGTACTTATAAAATAGGGTAAAATTAACTGATGTAAAATACATAGCCATGAACTCTTCTTAGCAAGCACTCAGTAAATTTTAGCTGTTACTGTACAACTTCCTGTCACTTCTATTACGTCTACTTCTCAGACTTTAAATGTGGACCTTAAATGCATAACTGTATACTGGGAACTCTTCCTGTGCTGTTTAAAGCAAATAAGGATCTACTACTTTGTGTGAGGCATGGATACACGTTTAATTCATCAGAAACCGGGCTGGTCCTACTTAGTAAGCCATTTTTAAATTTGCATAGTACTGTGAATCCAAATAATAGAGACTCGGACCCTGTTTTCCCAAGGAGGAGAGATGTCTGCAGAAGGAACATTCCTATACAGGAAACTCCTTACATATTTTTTAAATCTCATTCCCCCAAAATGATTATTTTTACTTAATTTTAGAATAATTCCTTGTATCATGCAATGAATTTAAATTGTGTTGAAGTAAGAGGGTCGGCATATTGGTATGATTGCTTAATATGAATGAAGTGTCTTGAAGCATGAGTTAGGCTTCTTATTTAAGAAACGGGGGTACATAGTAGTGATATGTGACAACTTTCATACTTAGCAGTAATATGACTCACAAAAACTTTTTGAGGGCATAATTCAAGGGGGAACTACAGCCAACATTTGTGATAAGATGATGCTATACTCTGTTTCCATACAAAGTGACCTTGAACATTAGCCAGATTTTGGGGCACTCTCAGGCATGAAGCCCTCCTGGGGTCCTGCTGGCTCCCATGGTCATGTGGTAGGTCCTACCTCCCACCCAAGGCACCTTTCTTTCTGCACCAAGATAACTGTTCAGTCTGTTGGAGGTTTTAGGAGTTAGGGAATGTCACCCCCTTTCCACTCCCAAGATTAGAGCAAATCAAGAGACTGGAAGTTTTTGAACAGATGGAGGCAATATTATTGATAAAAGCTCTTTGGCGAACGTGTCTGTATTTGTTATGAGTAATACTGCTTTGTCAACAAACATACTTGACAATCTCAGTCACTTAACAAAAGTGTACTTCTTGCTCTTGTGATTCCCAGAGATGATGTTTGTGCTCAGTAGGTGGTTTCCAACATGGCCGTTCAGGGGAGCTTCCGTAATGTGGCTCCATTGTCCCCTAGGGCTTCAGATCTTCTACATCTGGCTGGTAGTTAGGAGAAGAGAGAATGTGATGGATCACTATGCTGGTTAGGGTTCTTGAAAGAACACAATCAATAGACTATACATAAAGCCCACAAGGGGATTTACTGGATAGGCTTGCGGACTGCAGGCAGGAGGGTCCACAGTGGACATGTGCACACCGCAGAACCAGAGGGGCCAGTCGTTGCTCTGTCCGAGAAGCTGGAAGCTGCAGAAGAAGAGGATCAAAGACACGGCACCAGGCAGAGACTGAAGGCCTAGAAGCTGCCTGGAGAATTGGTGGTGTGCATTTGAATTGAGGGGCTGGAGAAACTGGAGTCTGATGTACACAGCAATAACAGTAGAAAAGACACACCCACTCAAGCCGAATGGAGCTCGTGTGTGTGTGCCTGTGTGCGTGTGTGTGTGGTTCTGAGGATGGAATGCAGGGACTTTGCACTGAGCTCCTTCCCCATCCATCCATCCATCCATCCATCCAATTTATTTCTTTACTTATTTTTTTATATTTTGAGATATGGTCTCATTAAGTGGTTAAATTCCCAGTGCTGGTCTTGAACTTGTTATGCTCCTGCCTCAGCTTCCATAGTGCTGGCATTACAGCATGCAACACAAAGGCTGGAGATTTTCAAACATGTACCCCAACTTCCTCTCCTTTCCCTTTCATTCCACCCGGGATACAAGCCTATTAGATGGTGCCACCCTTACCAGCTTGCTACCCTTCCTGCCAGGCATCTCTGGAAACACCTCACAGACACACTGGAAGTGGGCTTTACTAATCTGCTAGGCATTTCTCCTTTTTTGGGGGAGTGCTGGGGATCAAACTCAGGGTCTGGTGCTTGCTAAGTTAGCGCTCCACCACTTGAGCTAAATCCCCAACCCCTGCTAGGCATTTCTTAATCCTGCCAAGGTGACATATCACAATTAACAGTCACAATTACAGAGCAGATTTTTGTGTCTCAGTTCTAGAAATCTCATCCGTATGTTCAATACACATTCCCTCGCCTAGAACCTGGTCACGTGACCTAAAGTAAAGCAGCCTGAAAAAGCTGGGAAATGGAGCTCTAAATATACAGGTACAAGGAATGTACTTGGGTGAAAACATACTGGTTTTAGCCAAAGTAAGTGGATTTCAGAAAAATGACTTTGCTGATGTTTCGTTCCTGAGTCAGGCAGACTTCCAGTAAAAAGCGACAGCTCATTCCTTTCCCTGGAGCACCTGCCTGCCCATGTTGGAGCTGGGGAAGAGGCTGAGTGCACCTTTGTGGGCAGGCAGTTCAGGGGAGAAGGGGGGAGCGTCCGGAGCGTACCTTAGTTTATATGACCTATTTCTGCCTATCTTATTAACCAAAGGAAGGAAGAAGAGAGAATCCTAGCGTGCTACTCTAGGAAATCCATCTACCTGGGCATGTGAGGAGGACAGCGTGATCATCCCCTCCCGAGAAGCCAAGTGAAAGCTTTTGCACCAATGATGTATCCTCTTTTGATTTTGTATTCAAAACCATACATTGGTAGGCGATATCGCTGCAGTATCTTCTCACCCCTGTCTTTAATTTTGGGACACATTGCCATAAAATTTCTTGTGTGGATAACTTATTTAAATTACTAATAAAAGTAGCTTCAATACATCTTTGAGATTGAGTTCTTAAAAATACTGCCTAAATAACGTTGCCATATGAATACATATATGTACACTATACATTTGCAATTCTTTATGGAATAATGTAAGGTACAGAATGCTTGGTCCCTTGTAGCCTTGGGTAGGAAAAAAGTTAGTTTCTGATCATCAAAGCTCTCTCGCTCTGGACCTAGAATTTAAATTTATTATACTTAAAGAAAAAACAAAACGCTTCATGTATGTGCTAAGCTTGTTAAGGAGAATCTAGCACCTTGTACTTTTTTGCATAATTTCCCCTGGAAAATAGCTTTAGTAGGTTTTCATGATTTTCACTCTCAGATGATAACACATTTCCATTTCTCTTTTTCTGAGCATTAATGATGTCTAGCCCAGAGTGTTTTTAAAGCTTTGGTCTTCACTCTTCTTCCATCCCAGTCCGTTCCGTTCAGGCTCAGAAGCTGCAGAAGAAATGGACGGTCTGGTGACATTCTTCTCCCCTCCCAGATCTACCGCCTGGCCTGCTGTCCTTCGCCTCCCTCCCCCACCAGAGTAAGGCCCCTGTGGAGGAGGGAGATTAAAGGGCCACGTGGCCGTGGGGCTGCAGGCTGCCAGAGCCCAAGCGTGTGGCTTTCTCTCCACCACAGCTGGTGGAGTTATACACGACCCCCCACTGACGCGCCACTTCCTGGATCTTCCTTCTGCAGTCTGAGTCAGCTGGTTTCTCCCTCTGCTCCTCAGGCCCTGGCTTCCCTGGTCACCCACAGAACCTCTGTTGGAATCACCTTGCCTTGGGGACTGAGTGGGGATCAAAAGTAGACGGAAAGTTTACTGTAGTGATACTTTCAATTTAGTACCAGGAGACAGAAATTTATGCAATCACATAATGTTTCCTGTAGTATGAAACTATTACTGAAATTTAAAAAAATGTATGTGGTATTTTTTTGTCTTAATGATTATCTAAAAATTCCTATGAGCACATTTAGTACCAACTGCGTAATAGATCATGATGCAACAGTGTCCTAACACGGAGTTTCAAGGCCCTTGTCTGGAGCCGTCTTTCTGGTTGCCTTCATGTTATTCATTCTGATGCACTTTTCCTGTTTAATGACAAAAACGTGAGATGGTCTAGTATGTAAATAATGAATTATTACCACATAGATGTTTTATTAGCTTTCAGTAACTATAACAAATACCTGAGACAATCAGTTTATAAAGAGAAAAGGGATTATTTTACTTCTCATTTTGGAGGTTCAGTCCATGATTAGAAGGGCCCACTGCTTTTCATCCTGTGAGATGGGCACCAAAAAGCTAATGGTAGAGTCAGGCAGCAAATTTCATGGCCAGGAAGTGTACAACAGAGAAACTGGTGTCTTGTGCTCCCCTTCCAGGGCTCATCTCTAATGACCTGGAGACTGTCCACTAGGCCCCACCCCTGAAGATCCTGTCACCTCTCAGTAGCACCAAGGGTGAGTGGGGGACCAAAGTCTTAATATATGGGCCACTGAGGGTCATTTCAGATCCAAATTATAGCAGGGGTAAAATTAAGTCATAGCATCATTTATTAATGTTTTGCAAAGGTTCTTACACACAAAAAAGGGCAGGTGATTGAGTCTTTTGTCAGAAAATAATGATAAAAGACTCAATCAAAAGGATGAGCATATTAGCAGACATTCAAAAGGATGGGCATATTAGCAGTAGGTACCATATTCCTATGGCAAGTAGCATTTTGGTTTCAGCAAAGCATTGCCAGCTAACAGCCATTTCTTCCTTTCATTTGTCCTGGGAGAAAACCTTGGAGCCATCTTTGACTTCTTGCTTTCTTTCACACTTGTATCCAGCACTGTAGCAAATACACTAGATTCTGACCACCTCCCACCTGCTTCACTGGTTCTGCTACAGTCTGAGCTATGACCGTCTGCCCCCAAGATAATTGTCATAGATTTCTACCTGGGCCTTCATTCTGCCCTGGCTTTCCTAATACATTTGCCCATAATCCCCGTAAAACACAAATCAGGTGACGCTGTTTCCTCGCCCAGCCTTCTCTAGGGGCATTCCATCTCTCTCAGGTAAAAGCCAATGTTTTAAAAATGGCTTCTGTGGATCCATGAACTGGTGTCTGGGCCTGACGTCCCCACCTGCCCTGCCCCAGTTGTCGCTCTGATAGTGTCTTTGCTCTCCGCTCCTGCCAGAAGGTCCCCTTGCTGTTTCTGGGAGAAGCTACATTTGTTCTTGCGTTTAGGTCTCTGCAAAGGGGTATTTCAGATGAAAATTGTTCTCCTAGTTGTATTTATGGTTTAGCTGCTCACTTCCTTTAAATATTGGCCAAATCCTCGACTCTCTGATCAATATGTTGAAAATGGACACTGTCTCCTCTATATTCCTTGCTTCCTTCCTGTCTTACTGTCTTTCACCTAGTGTATAGGACACAGTATGTAGTCCTATGGGTCATATATACCCTCCCTCTCTCATCTTGTTCTCTTTGCTCTTTTTCTCACTCCTTCCCTGTCTCTCTGTTTCTCTCTCCTCTCTACTAGGATATCAATGCTGTGCAGAGATTCTCATCTACATTCTTTATTGCCATAACGCTGATGCCTGTATTACCTCCTGAAATCTAGTACATACTCAATAAAATTCTGAAATGAATTAATGAATCAGGGATATTAGATTATTTTTGGCGTCATTTGATTTCCAGATAAGTTTGGTTTTTATAGTTGTATAATAAGTATAAGAATGGTTGAACATATTTATGTAACAGTATTATAAAAATAATTTAAATCCAACAGGTAAGATACAGAATTTTTAAAAAGAGATTTACATATTATTATATGATATTCTTTGAAATACACTGTTTTTACTATATTTATAGTAATGTAGACGACAAGAAATTACAAGACTATTGAAATTAAAAGGAAATGTAAATATTGTCTAATGTAACATTTTGTCCTAGAACTATTCCTCATATTATGGGAAACTTATTTTTATTTTTATTCTATGGCCCCTTGCATGCTAGACTTTTTGGATTATGGGCAAAGAAATGATATTCTGATTCCTTCTAACATTTGTGTTTATTTGAAATTCCCCAACGAAGGCAAATGTGTTCCCATGATAAAATAAAACTTTCCACAGAAAATTTCTTTAGTGTGCCAGCATCAAATTTCATTCAGATGGAAAAGCTGTTCTAATTGATTTAACAGATAGCTATTGTTGGGAAATACTAAATTCTTGGAATTTTTTACAGATCTTTCATTAATGTCCAGAAAGCTGTGGGTTTTAGTAACAGTGATAAACATTGTCATGTATACAATTTTAACAATGGCCTTTGTGCAACCCGTTAATCCCTCTCCAGCAATTTGGGAAATTCCTCTGTGAATCATTAAGAATATATGATGGTTTGAGCTGTGAAATTTTACGAGGGAATTACATTTTGCCCCAGGGATTCTTCAGTGGGTGAGACATTGCTATGTTGAAATTTTCTTAAGAACTTGGTTATATTACTGATGTATCTGGGGGTGGATTTTATACCATGAGCATGAGCATTCCTTTTCAAAATTAATAAGTTTTAAGATGAATATAGCTAAATAATTAATGTTTGGAGGGGGTATTCTACCCTCTTGAAAAGGAGAAAATAGAACAGCTGAGTACTATTTGGGTCTATGACATGACTTTGTCGCTTTAAGGTAATATATTGCAAATTACAAAGTACTGTTCGTTCTTTTTTTGTTTAATAGTATTATTTAATTGCATGAAAAAAGGTGAAATTTATTCACAGGATCATTGCCTTCAATTTCATTGTAGTGGGTAATGTAATGCTCTCATTACGAATTATGTAAGGTGATCTTAACCCTTTTATTTACTTTATCTCCATTCTTAGGACTCACTTTTAATTTCTTCCTTCCCCAGAAGATGTTTGACATATATTAACCACTTGAAGGGCATAAAAATGGGGGCATTCAACTTATTTGTTTTGTTAGACAAATTTCTCTTCGTGTTTCACATATATGCAACATTTTGTGATGAGAATATTAAATTAATCTTTGAAAACAACTCTAGGCACTGTTTTTGAATAACCAAAAGCATATCCCTTGGGAACATTCACATCTTAATTATAGACTTTGCTCACAATGTGTGTAATTATGTTCTTCTTGCCCTGCCTCAAGCTGAAAAAGGTTTTTAAATCTTCTAAATTGAGGAACATACAGTCATTAAGGATGTGAAAGTATATTTGGAAAAGTTGGTGGGGAAGAGAATTAATACAGTATTATGGACTGAGTTGTGTCCCTCCCCCTAACCAAACTCATCTACTGAAGTCTTGACCCTACGTACCTCAGAATGTGACTATATTTAGAGAAAGTCTTTAAAGAGGTAGTTAAGTTAGCAAAGGTCATTAGTTTGGGTTCTGATCTGATAGGACCAATGTTCTCATAAGAGGAGGAAATTCGGACCCAGGAAGGTGTAGAGGCAGGATCATATGAAGAGCCTGGAAGAGGGTGGCCTTCAAAGGATGAGGCATCAGAAGAAACAAACCCACTGACAACTTGGTCTTCAACTGGTAGCCCAAGAATTGTGAGAAAATAAAGTCCTGTCATTTTTAGCTGCGTGGCCTGTAGCACTTTTTGTGGCAGCCTTTGTAAACTAATACACACAGTAAAGCGATAATGGTAAAGATCTTCAGATGCGCTTTCACCTGCCTGAACAGAAGGGGACAGTGGGTGGGTAGATGATTTAGCAGGTCCAGAAGAATACAGGGTTTCTAGTACTTGTTTTTCTATTTATTTCCCAACTGGATTGGGATCGCACGGAGCAGAGATGTCATCTAGTTTGTCTTTGAAGCTCCTTCTCTGCACGCGGTAGGCACTCAGGCATGCCTAATGCATAATCGATAGTGAATTAGGGCAGGTGTGCAGAAAGAGGACACACAATGCTATGCTGTATGGCTTGGAGTGAGACCGTGAGGTCAATTCCCAGATCTGCCATTGAGTTATCCATTTGCAGCAAGTTTCTTCATCTCTCTGTGCTTCCCATTTCTTATGTGCAAAACAGATGGTCATTATACCTACCTCATCGGTGTGCTGTATTAAATGAACATACTTATATAAAATACTTAGAATGGTTCCCGACACATAAAAGGCATTCAGTAATTATTTGCCATTAAATGAGTCATTTCAGCAGTGTCCAGAGAGTATGTGACAGTGGGATCTCTGATTAATAGTTGACACAAACCAGAAAGCCTCTGTGTCTGGTTGATAGTGCTATCGGTTCTTTGGCCCAATTCCAAGTTATGCTCTTCCCACACAAGTAGCCAAATACTCCCCACTCTTGGGAGAGGAACTGGCTTTTGTAAAGCTAAAGAGGAACTTGGAAGGCCCGTGTAATGGAAAGAGAGGTCGTTCTGTTCTTCCTTAATTTGCCTGTGTACTATGACTTTATTACAGTAGTAGTGTAGTTAACACAAGCTATTTTCACTAGTATTTATTGAGTAATGCCTGCGTTTGGGTCAACGGGCTAAATATTGTTGCGTGAGGAAGAATTGAGAAGGGCCAGAAATCACACAGACAAACACGTTGAAGATAAAATCTCTGGTTGACCTCTTTGCAATCCTTATGTGTATATATAGAGAGCATATACCCCCATGCACTATATCTGAAAACTAAGCAAATACACTTAAAATGCAGACCAGAGACTTGAGGGCAAAGGCGACATAAGTTAACAGTTGAATTCGATTTGGAGAAAGCTTGTCATGACAAGACAAGTTCTCAGTAAGGTTTGAAGGATGAATGTATGTTATTTGGTAGACATAAAGGAAAGAGGGCAACCACCATTCCACAACAACCTGGATTTCAAGTGCAGCATCTCATTTAATTCTGTCTGTGCTCCTAAATGCAGGTGGAGGGAGCCAACTTCATGTCTGGCACATGGTGCCAGAAGAGAGGACCTGTGTGCCTATTCATTAAAATAAATGCCTAGTGATGCTACCCTTCATCAAACTTAGATGTGTCTAAACTCTTGTCGTTCCAGTAGAGTATTGTTATAGTTTAGATCTATAATGTTTCTCAAAAGTCTCATGTGTCAGAGGTGGGGTTTTGGAAAGTGATTGGCTCATGGGGACACCGTACTCACCACTGGATTAGTCTATTGATGAATTCATGGCTGAATGTGCTCTTAGGAGGTGGGTCACAGGGCATCACTGGTGCCTTTGGAGCATATAGCTCTCTGTTGCTCTCTCTCTCTCTGTCTCTCTCTCTCTGGTTCTTCCTGCTCTCTCTGCTTTCTGATTGACATGAGTTGAGAAACTGTCCTCCACCAGGCTCTTCCACCAACCTCTTTCTGTCTTAGAGCCAGTCAACCATGGATGGAACCCTCTGAAACCATGAGCCAAATTAAACCTTTTTAAATTGTGTGGGTCAGGTATTTTGTCCCAGCAATGGAAAAGTGACTAATACATTATATTTAATTTTTGCTATAAATGATTAAAAGAAAAAAAAAGACCCATCCAGGACTAGGCATTCTCAAGCACAGAGGCCTCAGAGAGAGGCAATCCCTTATGTTGTGAATATGAGGGTGCTTCCAGTTGCAAGTGACGGAATTCTTAACTAAAAATAACTTGAAAACCAGTGGACTTGGTGACGCACATATCAGGAAGTGTGGAGACAGACTGTCCTTAGGCTGAGTCCACTCTGCAGCACTGTCAAGAAGTCAGGTGCTTTCTGTCCCTTTGCTCTGCCTCTTCAGCTGTCATCCATGTTGCCTCTTGTGGTCATACACAGCTGCGGAAGTCTCAGGTGTTCTGTGCAGTCAAGAATGCATTTTTAGTAGATGGAGAGGGAGTGCATCACTTCCTTTAAATAGCGAGAAAAACCATTCCTGGAATGGTCATCCACACTGCTGTCCCAGAGCTCACTGGATTGGCTTGGTCATGTAACCCTAGAAGAATTCAGTCACGGAGAAAGGTAGGAAAACTATGAAATTCAGTGACTAATGACTCCTCAGACCTGGGGAGGTGGAACTCAAAGGGAACCAGGGCTCTGCCAGTAGCAGAGAAATGGGAAGGAAGAGGCAACCAATGGCGTCTGCTTTGGTGAGTTCAATACAGTCCAGGGGAACTTTAGTTAGCTCCAATCCCCTTGGGTTGAGCTCACAATTCAGGTCTTAGAAGGCACTCGGCATCTCCTATTCTTGGGCCCGAACTTCCCTGTTGCCCATTTCTACAGTGATCCCATACATCTTGACTCTTTGGTATGTTTACAAACTCTAAAGAAGGAATAATACATGTAATGACATATTACCATCTCCTACTTGCTGTGTGCCTTATACAGAGGGCTGCTATGTTTGGTATCACCATGACTCAAAGCAGAGCGGTGAGCTGGCCAAGGCTCAGGTGAGTAAGGAAGTGGGTAGCCGGAGGCCAGCAGCTTTTAGGTGAATGCATTTTCTCTGTGGCTCTGGGCTTCTGATGCTTCACCTAATGCTCTATCCATTAATCCTTCTTAATGCCCAAACTGTGCCAACAGCATAATAAATGCTCTGTGCACATTTTAAAATAAATGGAGTAATATTTAAAAGCTAGAAAATGTGCACATTATCCCTGTAATCTTTTTTTTTTTTCTTTTTAAGGAGAGGTTGAGAAAATATAAAGCACCATAAGAAGCCAGCCACTGGAGGTCACTATTATTTCACAAAAGGAGAATTTCATAGTTTTTCAGAAAGACGAGCCTGGTCCGGTTTTAAAACTTGTCAAATGATGCTAATAATTGTTATATAACATTTACTGACTTCCCAGGGCTTTTAGAATTATAACTGTAGAAATTTCATTAGTTAACATTTACAAACATTCTGCTGAGTTGACATAACCACTTTTTTTCCTGTGACATTTCACTTATTTACCATTTTCTATGTGACGTTATGACTTTTAGCTATGTGACCTTGAAACACTACACATCACGTCACTGCATGTTCCTGCATGATAATTAACACAGCAATCTTACAGGATTATCGTGAAAACTAAAGAAGTTCATACACGCACAGCATGGAGACCCTGGTACTATAATTAGCCCTGCAAAAGTTAAATTTTTTTCTTTTAGAGACAAGCGACTTCTCCAAACATCCTCCTGCTGAGCACACAACTTCTCTCTACCCCAGAAGAAGGGACAATAGTCAGAGCTAGACCAGGGGCCGGGGACTGGTCAGTTTCCTTTTGCAAGAAAAAGGAGGGTGAGCTGAAGGTGGCTGGAAGTGATACGGCGAGTGTGGAGATCTGCTTTCTCTCTGTGTCCTCCTCCTTCTTCCTTACTATAAAAGGCTCTTACCTGTACAAGGTAAAAGGGTGGTCTGAGGCAAATAGGCCCTCCATCTCCTCAGACATAGCTTTGAATACATCCATTTATCATTTTTTTAAAGCAAGATATATAGCTTCCTTTGATTTGGTCGGCAGCGAGGAAGCAAACCGAAGTGGCCAATAACAGTATATCACACCCATCACACCCTCTCTGTATTAAAATATGACCCATCCTCATTTTCTTTAACTCTAGCCATGAATTAGTTTTATAGTTAGATAAATCTGCCAAATGAAAGATATACATTGCAGAATATTGAGACAAAATAAAATGACTCAAGAGGCACCAGTTATTTGGCCACAACCTACTGGTATTTTGTCTTCCTCTTTCATCTATAGTTTGGTATTTGGGAGGAGGTAAATAACAAACATAAAGGTTGTTTCCATAATGTTTAAACTGTACACACACGCAGAGGTTCCTTCTTCTTACCATAGTGATTCCCTCCTCAAAGCTTACCCGTGTTTGCTCTGTGGTGGGCTCTGACATCACAGCAGAGACGGCGCATGCAGACTGTCTTCATCCTCCTCTGAGCTCTCCTGCCCTTTGTAGTGGGGTGAGGCTCTGTGACTAGCACTTTCTACGGCCTTGGTACAAGGTACGTCACTTCTGGGCCAAGGCAGGTAAAGGCAGTGCGCCGCCCCCATCCTCATATTCTCATCAGGGAAGCCCACGGATGTCACGTGATTGGGTAGCGGAAGCCCCAGGTGAAGGGAGGCCACCGTGCTGGACATTTGCTTGTTTTCAGTTAGTAATGTTACAGACAATACTGCTGCAAGCCATTGGCTACATTCCTTCAAGCAAAACTATGATTTTTTTTAACGTTTCTCAGCTATGTGTAAATCTTATACTTGGTTGTATATGTAGATAGACCACTTTTCCTTTTTGTCTAATGATGAATTTATTTTATTTTATTTTATTTTAGTGGTACATTTTAGATATACATAGTGATAACATTCATCGTAGGGAATTTGTACCATACATGGAATATCTTGCTGCTTCTTTTCTTCTCACCTTTTCCTTCTTTCCCATTTCCCTCCCCTCCCTTCAACCCTTCCTCCCTCCTTATTTACAAAAGCTTTGTTTCCACTTTTTTCTTTCTATTCTTTTTTCTCTTGTCCTTCTGTTTCTTTCCTCCTCTCCCTCCCTTGTTCCCCTTCCCATTTGAACAATTTCTTCCCTTTTCCTATATAAAATG